>VCRD01001838.1:4296-37654 GCA_006783055.1 Trinorchestia longiramus
AACGTTCATTGCGTGATGTGAATGTTCATGTATACCCGTAGGTACTGCTGTTCTATCATCTATGATACTACGCATAGAATACCTACCACTTAAGGATTTATGATAAGGCATTTTTAAAAACCAATGCTGTTACATTTCTTATGTACCAACTTTATTGGAAATATACGTTTTTGTTTTGTTTTGTTTTGTTGTTATAGGGCTGGATGAGGAATGTTACATGACTGTTGTGGATAAAATGAAAAATTTCTTAGCGCATGCATGGAATAAGCGACATTGATGTTGAATAGTCATTTTTTTCAATGTGACTACCTGCTAAGCAGGTGGGTCTGTTTATGACAAGCTGGATCTTCCAGTGATGCCCACACTTGGCTGGTTCATTTGCATTGAATGACTCAGTGTGGCCCCAGAAGAATTACCTTAGACGACCTTGGCTCGCAGGAGAAAAACTCTGGGATGCCATCCTGTTGTATGCTTGTGTATTAGAAAGAATTGAAGGCCGTTACAAAGGCCCCAGCCAAACGCTGGCCCTCTAATCTAAGTCTAAGTCTAAGCGATCATTCTGCTTGTTCAAAACAGGATCGAGCAAGAACGTTTTTTCATCTGAAAAAATGACAATCTGGTTATAATGATTTTTCAGATCGTTAAGAAGGCGTTTACAACGCTCAAAACGCTTTTGCTTCATTGCAGCAGTTAGCAGGGGCTTTTTCCCACGTTTTAAGCTTTTTCATCCTTGAATCTTAACAACCCTTCTCACTGTCGAAACAGAGATCTTCTTTTTCCTGGCAAGATGAATCTTTGTGAACGTTGGATCCTTTTTGAATGTTTTTCTAATGGTCTCTGTCTTCACAACTCGTGGTCTACCTGAACGAGGACGATCCTCTTTCATCTCTGCACTGTCATTCGACTGACATTAAGGCGCTTAGCAATGTCTGACTCTTTATGGGACGCACGTAGTAGAGCAGAGATTTCAATTCTCTTTGCCTCCATTGCTAATACTACTAATTGTTATGGACGTACTAATAATTTTCAGCTAAGATTGATAGCTTTACTATTCAGCTATTACAAGGAATATTCCAATCTATTGCAAATGATCACTAAATTTCTCAAAAAAAGTGAAACAGAACTTTAGAACAACTCGGTAGGTGTGTCCTAGAGTAACACACTTTCCTACTTCAGGTATTCAGTAGTAATGATTAATATACTTTTTATTGAGAGGTACTGCTAATACTCTATTGAGCTTGATAGAGACTTAAAGGGCTAAATACCGAAATAATCAACCGATTTTGTCTCTCATTGCTTCACAGAAGGCTCTAGTCATCTCAAGCATTGACTTCTTCAATAATTCACTTGTTCAAAACACCTTACAACACGAGCTTAGTTTACACACTCGTATTATTAGAATAACTCCATTGGATCCAAACAAGTGCGTTCTGTGGTGATTTGCTTGGTGTACCCAGACTATAACACAAAGCACATCCCCTTAAAAACTAATCTTCCTTATTTGTTGCGAGTTGTTTATAGCCAGTGCTCAAAATTTATACTGCTCAAAGTTTTTGATGCAGAAATCAAAGTACGGGAATTAGTTCCATGCCTAACGTTGTCCTAGAAACAGTTTTATCTTATACAGATAAAATAGTGTTGAATGTTTAAATGTTCCACCTTGAATGTGATCGACTTTAGTATGTGTGAGGTTAATGTGTAACGCTGTGATGAATACTCTTGTAACAGAATGCGTTTAGAGTCAGCTAGTGGTAGAGAACCATTGTCTCAGCGCGTTCTCTGGTTCCGGCCCCATTCTTGCGCCTGCCGTTGCGATGTAAACATTGGTGTCTGTACTGTAACCAAAACTGTGTTTACTGAAATAAACCTGGTTAGTGTAATCACGCTCCTATGATTTTTCTAACCTTTTAACAAATAGACCCTAAAGATTTAAGTCTATCCTGGTGTTGGAAGCTTTACCACCAAACAAAGGACTGTAAGAAGCTCGTATATGCAATTTGATGTTAGTTAGCTCTTGCTCTTATCTTGACGCTGTAGCTAGTCTGATATTTCCATTATCGTGCAGATAAGACATGTCTATTTCAGGGGCCTTAACATTAAAACATTTTACGAGTTTTACACAAAGCATCAACGCTACTATCTTATCTATTCTCTAAATATTCATATCATAGTACAGTTTAAAAGACAATGTTGTGTTGTACTTAATGGATTAAGTTTATTCGAATTAAACTGTTTTTCACTTTTTTTACACTCTTTCTTTCAACACATGCGGTTTTATTTCATCTAAAATTTTGCCGGTTTCAATAAGAAATCACATAAAACTAAAAAAAGTAATGAGTACTTTATTTAAACCAACAAATCAAGTAAGATCACACATTATGTTAGTTAAATCACGCTGTGATACATTGAGTAGCTGACACATTCAAAGCTAGGAAATAAGATTAAAAAATCAAATTAAAATTTGCCTATTTTGGATGATCGGATTACCACATATCAATAATAATTATTTCAATGCATTAAATGACGCATTAAATTTCTTAAAATACAAGACAAAATGCTATGATTAGGATAGAGGAACACAATAAACCAATCACGCATGATAGCAGAACTTGCATGACCAGGTGTATTTTCATTCATTGCCTTCGTTTTACCAACACTCAAATAGTGTAAAGTTTACATAATCTACATAAGATTACACAAAATGTATTTTACCTTTATTATAACATTGCTTTCACGTAGGGCCCGATACGAGTAGTAAACACAAACAAGTGAAAGTAAACAAAATTATTCATTCTTTTGAATGAAATTTCCGAAAATTATTTTCTATGGCCAAAGACCAATATATCGCTTAAAATAAATGTCTTAAATTATATTCTATGAGTAAAAATGTATATTAAGCTTATCAGGACTAAACAGTCTACCTCCTCAACAAGCAGCGCTATCTCTCCAGACGAAAGTATATCGAAACAATTCATTATAATTTTAAACATCGACAAAATAATCGTAATTACTCAAGTAGATAAACGCTAGGTGGTTCTTGTTATCAAGTATTATTATATTCCTAGTGTAACCACAGCAGTATCAAGTAAGGTTAGCTATCTCTACATAAGTAAAAACAGATATGAATGCTTTAATGGATAGTAGTAAAATAATTTTATGGAACTGTAGAGAAAAATTTAGAAATAAAACTCTTCAGGCAAATCAAATTAGCTCTGCAGATATACTACGTACAATAACTAATTTCTTTTCATGCGTTCAAAATCTAGACTTCTCATGATACATCTATGTGCAAAAAATGTAATCTTGAATCATGAATAAGGCAACTTTACCGTCAAATGATCTGTTACAGATGTGAACGCATCAAAATACACGTGTATGGGTGTTTCGTAGACCATTTGACACTAACAATGGCGCAAAAAAACCCTCAAGTACGATATTATCAGAACTATGTAGTGACTTCAATGATCAAACTTTGTATTCCTCGTTTGCCGTCTACAGCAGCGGTGGTGTCTGGGAATTCTTCAACATTTTTCCTTGGTTTTACGGTTCCATCTTTCTCAACGCTGAGAGGATACAGCATCAAGTGGCCTGTTGGAAGGGGCATCTCAATCACGGTGTATCTGATGAGATTTTCTTCAGCGAGAGAACGTACTTGTTTTGCACACTTATGTGTTCCAGGATCCAAATCCAAAGGTACCTCGGCTCCCAAGTGTTCTGCCCACAAGCTCTTACGGAATAGACTGACTTCTCCTTGAGATGGTTCTGGCACATTGGGTTGGAATGCTCCCATTGCAATCTCCGTATCTCTGGTCCCTTTCAGAGATCGATCATTTATGTTAGCTGATCCAACAATAATGTACTCGTCGTCAAAAATAGCCATTTTTGAGTGAACGTAGATCATCATCCTACGATTCTTAAATGCCTTTGCCGCAGACGCGTTCTGTGGTGATTTCAGGTGCTCTGGAACAGAACCTTCTCTTTTTCCAAGGCAAAAGAAGAGCAGGTAATCTTGGGGGCTGGCATCTACGTTGTTTTCCTCTAAGGCTTTTGCAATCATTCGGTACATCATCTCAATGGTGTGGAATTGCCAATGAAGCATCGCTTGCATCCACCCATTCTCCGGACTTCCTTCTGGAAACATTGGTAAAAGAATGTAAGCAACAAACTCTTCTTTTTTATTTATTTTGTCAACAATTTTCGAAGCTATTTCTAGCGGCACGAGGTTTCGAATCTCGATGTCACGACAACTGTCCCAGAGATGGCTACTACCCATGAAGTATTGATTTTCAATGTAAATAAAGCGTTTGGATCTCTGAATCTGATGGATGTACGCTCTGTGAATGCTGTCTTCGAGCTCGATTCCTTTATTCTTGAAGAGTCCTAGCTTGTCAATCTTGTCGAGTTTGAGTCGTTCAGTGAAGGCAGCAGAGTCTGTGCTGATTGATCTGAAAACTTGAACATTCCAGCTGTCCTTTCCTTCCACTGTATACTCTTGGTATATTTGTCCTAAGTTCGATTTCTTCTCGTCTTTGAACCCTTGCTTTTCCCAGCGCTCCGTGAAATTGCTTAGGATGTCTTTCACTGCAGGACCAGCAATTTGACAGTGAATGTCATGCCAAGGCTGACGAGGTCCATTTTCTACTGAGCTCTTGACGACGTTGTTGTAGAAATCCTCCTTATGTTCTTCAGATAATGTGGAGAACAGTTTATGTTCTGGAGTATCATATCTACCTGAAGTCAGATCAAGCCCGCCCAAGAAAGCCACAAAATGCCGGTCAAATTGACTCCCATTTTTGTTGGCCACATCTGTGATGATCGTTTTTTGATGATGGGAATAACACAACTTTGTAAATTTATTACTGCGGGAAAACTGCGAGTGCTTGTATTCTTTCTTCTTGCGAACAGCAAGTGCAACTTTAACTTTTGAATTTTTAAAATATTGCTTAGTTTCGTTGTCACCTGTGTTCATCTGGGACAAATCTACATTGTTGGTAGAAAGGACTTCATCCCACAGAAGCAGCCGTACGTTTACTCCTTCTTCTGCTTTTTCCTTCAGGATCTCCCCAAGGCACTGCACACTGACATTCTGTCCTCGCACTAGCTCGATCTTTGCATTAACACTCCAACCAGTAATGAAAATGGCTTTTTGAGCATTTTTCAAGGCATTGTAAATATCTTGCCAAGCGTTAGCCGGCTCACGAGTGACTCCTGCCCTGTCAGTGACCTGTACAGGGAGAGACGGACAATGAGCATCTTGGTACAGAGTCACGGTGTTGTTTTCCTTCATTTTGAAAACACAATTAGGAACTTCTGGAAGCAAAGATGCATTTTCATATTCATTATCAAATAGCTTCACTGATAATTGCAGCATTCCTGATGTTCCATCATTTTTCATCAGGTTGAACTTTCCCTCGATTTGTTTTTCTTTTTTCAGCGGGATAACTGGTATAGTTACACTTCCCATCAAGTCCTTGCCATAAAGATCTTTATCGTAGACCTTGAAGACTAAGTTCGTAATTTCGTGGCAAACATTCACCAAAAATTCTTCATTCCACTCGGGGTTTAAATTGTCTTCAATACAAGTAGTAGTAGCCACATCGTGTTCTGCTCCATCCCTGTCTACAAGAGATGCTATTGCAAGCGGGTCGCTTTTGTTTTTCTTGTTGAAGACGCTGTAGTCCATGTTAGGAAGATTTTCAGCCTTCATGATCTTGATAAGCATTCGACCGTGAGCAAAGAACGGTTCGGAGCCTCCAGCCGCATCGCTTTTATCGGGTCTTTTTACGCATTGATTTATTTTAAGGAGTGTTTTTCTCTTTTGCGATTTAGATGTGCAGGGAAAAGTGGAACCAGTGAATTTTATACTCACAGTTAACGTTCCTCGGGGTTTCTGTTTGCCATCAGTAAGTTGCAAGTCTCCGTTCCAGCCTTTGGTCTTATGAAAATTTTCAGCAGGAAGCGCTGCAAATCCAAGTTTTTCCGACTTAAGGAAATCCTTGTCAAAAACAACGAACAATATTTCACTAACTTCGTGGTCTATCTCAGCAGTGACCTTATAATCCCAAAAAGGATTTAATGAGTCCTTCACAGTAGGGGTTTGGCAGAGTTTGTCTTTGTTTTTGTCTTTTCCGACAACGTAAGCGACAACGTAGGGGTCACTGAGGTCGTTCGGTTTTTTCGGATCATGATCTAGGTTAGGGAGGTCGGTGGCCTTCACCACTATCACCTCTAGGTACCCCTGCAACCGATACATTTTCTGAAACAAACAGAAAGGCATAATTTAAAGTAAATTAGTGCAGTAATTACCATTATTGATATTTCTTCCCTTATAATGCATAGATAGTAATGAAAGAAATGTTCATTATGTAAACTACAATAAAGAACCAAATTAAAAATAACTACTGATTTCGGCAGTCAAAGGTCTTGCCCGAAACGTGAATGAACCTCAGAAGTTTAGTAAATAATCTACACAGACAACCTGGCCGAGTGTATCATTCAGTATAAATATAAGTATGCAAGCGAATACCCTTTGCTTCAATGTGTTTTCTTTATAACTGCCGTTCAGGGACTCTAGTACTCATAAAATACTTCCATAGTCTCAAGATCAGTACATCTTCCAAGCGTCGGTGTGATCAACTGATGTGATTTACAAGTCTCAGTTACTGAAACGATTACCATACTCGAAAATACAATAAAAATAGTTTTAATAGCAAACTTTTTAGAAAAAAAGAATCCATCTTCAGGGGTGATATAAATGAAAAATCAAACTTGAAGTATGCCGTACTTAAAAACCATTTACATAGTCTCATGCGCCTGATCAAATCAGTCAGGAATTAGGAATTATCGGCAAAATTTCTACCATCCATTCAAAACTTTCATTTTTCAACCCTTGTTGTAAAACAAGGTTGATGAGGTTCTCAGCAAGACCTCTGCATTTCAGAGTTGCTTTTTATATTTACCTCTCAACCTAACTCAAAGAAAACCATAGCGCCATTAAATTACGCATTGCTTCGACCTAATGGTATAGTATTGTGTGAGCGAGTGAGTGTACTTAGGCATCGAAATTAGTTCAGGAATATACAACTATTTTATAGATCAGAGAGATAAATGCGTTACTTTGTTATGTTCGGTCGATTTTAAGTTTAAATTTTCTCATATTTCAGCACTGAAGATGAAATATTCGTATTGCGAAATATTTACTTTTAAAAATGTTCTCTTCTACTGTGTTTTTTCATTGTTTTATTAAACTAATATGAAAAATGCAGTTATGGATTTACCTCTTCGAGAACCGTCGTTAGCAACACCTACCTGGCGTTTTATTCAATGATCCGCTTGATGAGGTCGCTGTCGCAACCTCTTTGCCCTGCCAGTGGTCCACTCGAACTGTCGGTGTGCGAGGGGCGCTCGAGTGACTTGATTGATCCAACGCTGTACACCAAATGTAGTAAAACGTGGCAATCGCTACATAAACTCAATTCCCCTGGCTGACGATAGTGCTATCTTGGAGCTCAGGTATCTTATCACTACTCGACCTGAGCCACCTGAACCTCATACTCAACACTGCACGTAAGGTAGCTATGCACACTAAGTTGCTTCAACTTAGACTTTCAAGTGGTGCTATAAACTTCATGTTTTTCAAGCACGCTGGCCTGTCCATGCTGCCCGGTAATCTAGGACTAATACAAGCTACCAGACTTAACTTTAATCAAGATTTGTATAGGAATTCGTCGTATCATTTATGTAGGTATTCTGTTCAATGGAATTAACGACTTGGAATTCCACGTTCATTATTCATGAACGATTATTCATGCCAACATGACTCATTTAACTTACTCAAGATTACTTCTAATATAAATACCGGCCTTAAGGCCTTCTTAGATCAAATTCGATTGCTAAGAAGTACGTGAAAATTCGTCACTATATTTTCAAGTACACGTATATGAAATATTCTTTTTAGTGCATTGCTTCATAAGTTCTAAATTTGTATGATTGGTTTTAAGATTATATTGTCAGTTTCGTCATTGACACAAACCTGTTGTGCTCTTATTGTCATTAATGTCTTGCGTTAATTTACCATATGAACCATCTCACATTTTATACATTGACCAACTACTCACTGTCATTCTCTCCAATTTTAATTAACTGTGTCGTGTTAACAGAAAAAAGGAAACGAAGGTTGTAAACAAAAAGGTGAGAATAAAGAACTTTTATTATTCTATTACACTATCACATTGATGCATTTCAAGAAATGGCTCTACAATACAATTAGGGTTTAGGTTTATAAATTAACATCAGAGTAACAGTAAGCCAGACACACTGGCCATAATAGCAACTGGAATGTTTCGAATTTACTTTCGGCCATCAAGAAGCTAAACAAAAAATGTATTACTGCGCAAACTTTTTTACTCTTCGGAAGTTAGAGAAATTATTTAAAACCAATGCTACACTTGTTATGTGTGTTTTATTGGAATAATGACCTGTTTGTTTGTTTGCTTGGTGATCCAGTTGCCATGTATGCTGACTCTAGCAAAACTTGTCTGGGTATCGAGGCAACAATGCTTCTTTAGAAATATTCAATCAATGTTTGAAGACGCGCACGAATCTTCAGCTAAACCTCGAGAGCAAGAGTACTGAGATGTCTCTTCTTCCGTAGGTATGATACTCTGCTCATACAACTGCAACCCTCCTGATGGAGGAGAATAATATACGGGGCTTATGGATTACTGTTTTTCATGTACTTCAGGATATGCTTAAATTTCCGGCTATTTAGCAACACAGTTAAAGCTTATACAAATGTATTTCACCACAGCTTTATCTCCTTTAAATGAGCTTTATTTTATAACAAAAACAAAAAAATTCAGTCAAACTCTTTATATATGACATAGGTGCTTACACAAAGTGTATAAATACAACAAAATGTGCGTGCGGTTCGCAAGTTGTAAAAAGAACATTCGTACAAAAACAACAAATTAAGCTACTCGAATAACAAAGACAGAAGTGGAGGAGCGATAATCAATATTACAATTAAATGCAGTTTTTGTGCAATGCTTCGAGCCTAGAATATTCTTTACATGCGATGCCTTTGATGTGCGTAGAGCTACAATTTCTCTATGTTTCTAAGGAGTTTTAAAATAAATCAGAAGACTCGGAACCAGTAAAGTTACAAACAGAGGCATAATAACGACCTACGGTAAAAGTTTTTTCTTTGTGAGAGCAGCGATAAATGTTTTATCTCTAAATGCTTGTTTCACTGAAGGACACTGTGTATGCCATGACAATAACTGCTACGCTTAACTGAACAAAACAAATGACATGCCAATGCTTCATCAATTGAACAAAAACAAATGAATTTGATACCACATACACACGCGTTCTGGTAATCAATCATGATCATTTAAAATTAGTATACAAAACATTTGGCCTCAGTTTACTGGTTGAAATGAGTTTTTCGATAAGTAACGCTGCGATAAATATTGCTTATTAAAATGAAGGGCCGTAGAACGTGAACCTGTAGTCATGATTTGTCTTTCGAGCAAATTTAATTAAGGCATTTATACGGGTAAATATTCTAAACTTTTAAGTTGTTAAGAAAGAAGGCAGGACTTTTGAGCGCGTTCCTATCACTGTAGCCTTCGTGTCCGGAAAGAACTCGCACTCAGATCTGGTCGACACGACCCCCATTCTGTCAATGCTGAGAGGGTAGATTAACAAATGAGCCAGAGGCAGTGGTCGATGTACATCAACGTAGTTCATTAGTGTGTCTTCAGCCAGGCGCCTCACTTTTCTAGAGCACACAATTGTGCCAGGGTCAAGTTCAAGAGGTGCGAGAGTGCCCATGTGTTCTGACCACAGACACTTCCTGAACGTCGACACGTCACTGTTCACACTAGGCCCCACTTTGGGTTGGTAAGCACCCATGGCGATCTCCGTGTCTCTGGCACCAGCCAAAGATCTGTCGTTGATATTTGCCGAGCCAACGATAATGTAATTGTCATCAAAAATTGCAAGCTTTGAGTGTACATATATCATAAACCTCCTGTTCTTGAAGCTCAAAGCAGCGGCTTCTTCAATTGGTGGCTTCAAGTTTCGAGGCACACTTTCCGGTCCTTCTCTTCTGCCTAGGCAAAAGAAGAGCAGGTAATCTTGTGGCTCTGTGTCTGACCCTGTTTCTAGAATAGCCTTACCAATCATGGTGTACATCATTTCCATTGTATGATATTGCCAGTGCAAGATTTCTTGAGTCACTAAATCCGCCGGATTACCTTCTGGAAACATTGGAATAACAACATATGCTACAAACTCTTCACCACGATTAATTTTTTCAACAATTTTCGTAGCTATTTCCAAGGGGATGAGGTTTTTAACTGGAGTATCTCTACAGTCTTCCCACAAGTGGCTACTGCCCATGAAATACTGATTTTCAATGTAGATAAATTTTTGGCTTGCCTGAATTTGATGGATGTAAGCTCGTTGCAGGCTGTTATCTATTTTTCGTCCTTGTTTTGTGATGAGATTTTCTGGATCAGAAGTTTTGAAAGTAAGCGAATCTTCGCAAATGGACCTGAAAATTTGGACGTCCCATTGGTCATCTTCGTCATAATAATAAACTTCTTTCACGTCTCGAAAATCCAAATTGAAGTCGCCAAGATGCGCTTGTTTCAGCCATCGTTCCCGAAAATTATCAAGAATATCATTCACTGCTGGCCCTATGATTTGTGAATGAATGTCATGCCATGGCTGTCGAGGTCCTGAATGAATAGTGGTGTTTATGATATTATTGTAAAAGTCAACTTTGTGTCTGTCATTGAGAGTACCAAAGAGATCGTGCTGCGGAGTGTCATAGCGACCAGCAGTTAGATCTAAACCTCCTACATAAGCTACCAAGCAACGGTGGTTCTGTTTTTCACCACTGACAAATCTCATATCAGATATAATGGTCTTCTGGTGATGAGTGAAACAAAACTTGGCTAAATAACTCCGGTTTGGCTGTGCTGCCCCTACTGGCTTTCGTTTCCTCAAAGTAAGAGCAACTTTCACAGAAGAGTTTTTGAAATATTCTTTTGTTTCATTGTCATATGTGGACATGGCTCCTATTTTACAGGAATCGTTTGAAGTTATCTCATCCCAAAGCAACAAACGGACGTCAACTCCTTGAGCAGCCTTGCGAAGAAGAATTTCTCCAAGGGATTCTCCTCCGCCATATTCACCCCTCACCAATTCTACGCTCGTCTTCACACTCCAACCAGAAATGAGAATGAAATTTTCTGCATTCTTCAAAGTGTCCTGAATGTCTAGCCATGCATTGTTAGGAATACACATCCAACCCTGATCGGTGAACACTGGCACTGGCAGACTGGGACAGTGAGCATCCTGATACAACTTGACCTTGTTTTTCGATCGAAGGGGGTAGATGCACTTCATAACTTCCAAACCTTTAATATCATTCTGTTTGAATTTAATAGACGCATTAAGATGGCCATTGTGACGATGCTTGCCATGCAAGTCGAATCTGCCAGATATGTAGTCTTGGTCCAGTAGCATAGAAATAGGGATAATAACGGATGACACCTTTTCACTCAGAATGAAATCCTGATCAAATACTTTAAAAACTATACCTGTTATTTCATGGCACACGTTAACTACAAAGGTTTCATTCCACACCGGATTGAGGTCGTCTTTTATACACTGGGTAGTGGCGACTTTACACTCCTGCCCATCACTATCAACTAAAAACGCACTTACGTATGGGTCTGTTTTATTGTCCTTATTGAAGAAAGTTGAGTCCAAATTCGGTAGATCTTCAGCACTTTCAATCTCAATGACCATTTGGCCATGAAAAAATAAGGGTTTTTCTTCCAAAGAGCCTAGACGACGTCTATGAACACATCCGCGTATTTTAGAAAACGGACGTGGAGGAACAGAAACTAGTCGAGTTGAATTCTTGGAAAACTTAATTCTCATCTTGAGCCTTCCCGCATACTCGCCTTTCTTGTTGTGCAACGTAAGACATCCACTGTACTCACCTGAGTTTAAAAACACGCCGACGGGAACACTACAACTGCCGATCTTGTCTGCCTTGTAAGTGTCTTCATCTTTGACGTCGAAACGGATCTCCACAACTTCGCTGTCAACGTCAACACTTAAATTGAAGTCCCATTTCGGGTTGAGACAGTCATCGATGGTATGGGTTTTCCCAATCTTCTTCTCTGTCCTATTCGGTCCAATTAACCGGATCACAACGTATGGATCACTGAGGTTGTCAGGTCGTCGTTTGGTGCTGTCCAGATTAGGCAAATCTAAAGCCTCCTGCACCTCGAACTCCAACCTCCCTCGCAAGTGTTTCACTTTCTGTAACGAAATAAAAAGCAATTATGAAGTATTAAGAGAGTATGAACTTTATCTTTCCTGCTGATTACGCAAGATTTACCATCTTCACTGTCATCTATGAGTTTGCATGCGCAGAGGAATGGATCTATGTAGGTTAGTGTGACATTTGGCTCTTTATGAGCTAAATAATTTTGAATGTTTGGAAACTTACTTCTCTCTGGTATTCCACATCTCTTAAAATTTCACTGGAGTGCATTAACTGCTATAGAAATTGTTATGGATATCGATAGGAAAAACCTACACAACAGTATAAGTAGAATTACCTTAGTATGGTCAAGTAACCGTAAAATATTTTTAAAGAAAGACGGGTAATAGATTTGGTACATCAGTTTTGACTTGTGTACGTACTAGTCAAATAAACTAATACGTTTTAAAATTTAGTTTCCTTGAATAACATGTATTATCGAAACTTTTAGTAGAGTATTGTAGATTGACCTTTGTTACTTCTATTCGAATAGCAAATGGTTGTATTAGAACAATCTTTGCAGCTTAAAGAGAAATGCTATGGTAAAAAATTTAAAAAACAATTATTATTAGTTTTAGGTTTAACAAATTTCCCCAATACAACCAGAAACTTTTAGTTAACCTACACTAAATTCAGTAGCAATTAACAAAAGAAAATTGACAATTTGATGAAATTGGCTGTAGGAAATCTTGAATTATTTGGCATGAGTCGAAAAAATAACACATTATATGCTCTTATTATATTTTGCATCGGTAATTCATTTCTAAATACAGTTTTTATAAAGAAGAGATGAAATCACAGTATTCGCAAGAGTGAGAGTGATTTAAATTCTAACCGCGGAAAGACTAATGTAAGTTTCTTGACTGCTCATAGATTTCAAACTACAAAGTTATAGTTTTGTGGACATGGGAGTAATCACAGGAAAGATGTTCCTCTGCATTTGCCCCTGCTTTCTTCGGCTATTCTTCTGATTTTTGACCGCAGGAAAATCCAACATAAATGGAAGCAGCGAGCCTTACACTGTTGGGACAGTGTTACCATATATTCTGCAAGTTTATTTAATATGAACAGTACGTGCATGAGGTCATACATATTAAGGTCATACATATTAGATATTACTAAAGTCACGCTTTTCAGTCGTCGCCTAATAATTACAAAAACATTAAGTACTATACATTCAAAAATTTATTTATCATATATGTTAGCTGTTAGTTCATTACACTCATTTGTAATAAGTCATGTCGCAATGAGCATTAAATACCCGGAGGAGAGTCCATTGAATTGTTTGCCCCACAGATACTCATCGTAGCCGGCGTCGCTGATAGGAGCATTGATAAAGTTTGATAAGCTGGTCTGAAAAGACCGTGATTATACGTAGTACAGGAAGCATGTACTCGTTAACATAACATGTGCAATGAAATAATGACAATAAGCTTAACTACTCAATGTTGTACAACTTTGAACACGACATAGAACTTTAAAATAGGTGCTCAAAGTACCGAAGCGTGTTCTTGTGTACTGGCCAATACACAGCCCGCAGCTGTTATGATGCAGCATCTCTGTTCACTCTGTCAATACACCCAAGTTTGAGGTATTTGAATAGTCAGGACAGCACCTGGCAGGAGGTCACGGAACTCCTCTTTTGAGATCACTCCCGGTACTAATTTTCGGACCTCTACTGGAAATGAGTACTAGTTACCAAATATCAAATTAAATTCTGATTCCAAATCTAATTCCGCTCTAGCAAGTTCTTAGATGTTTTGTCAATCCTGGCATTTAGAAAGATTCAAAATTATCGCGTAGCAAAAAAGTGTTTCTGGTAGATCAAACTTAGAATTGGGACTCGTATGTATATTTCAGTCTCGAAAGATTGCCGTGCATTCGTCTGTGGGCTCCTTAGCTAGCTACAGTAGGATCTATAGATAGTAATTTTAGAACAATAATTCATTGAAAATAGTGAATTGCTATATGTTAATGAAACAAGGGTGTCTATGCTACCACAGAGGTCAGACATGTATATAAAGTGCCGTGTATTTTCACATTTCTCATTACTTCACCTCGAAAATGGCCTCCTCAAAAATGGCTCAAGTACGTAGCTATAGTAGTTATTTCAAACAAAATTCTCCATCCACTGAGCAAAAGTCATCGTTTATCATCTTCCCATTCAAAAGCCATTCAGGATAAAATTCTTCCCCAATCATTCATATCAGGGGTCAAATATTCTGAAATTTAAAACAATTGTAAATAAATTTAACCAAACAGCTTCAGTTCGACCTCACGGCCTCATTGGCAAGACACGCACGAACTGTCGAGAAGTTTGTGGTATTACAAAATCTAGGGACAGTAAGGAAAATTTTTAAACCAATCCAAAATCTCACATTAGGCATGATTCAAACAAACATGTTTGGTGTAAACTGTGCAACCATCTGGCTAATTCTGAGAAACATCTCAAATGGAAGGCCTAGAAGATAGCTCGAAGAACATTATGAACATATGAAGTAATATACATCTTATGGTATATCATTACCCTTGTTTCATTAAAATATTGCGATTAAATATTTTCTATAAATCAGTGTTCTATAAATCACCATCTGTACTTATATCATACTGTGGCAGCACCACACCAGCGACTGTGCATACTGAGAAAATCTTCAAATTTCACCGCCAAGTTTAGCACGTAAAACACTGCAAGGCCGCTGCTTTTCAGAGTTTCCTCGTCAGAAAATGAAAGTTTCTTCTTAGTTTTCTCTGTCTCCACAGACCAGCAAGCCCTTGAGAGATAAAACTTTAAATGACGTGTGCGTCAACATACACGGACGGAGCTACGAGGGTGCAGGTAGTACTGCACAACTGGCTCACTACATTTGTGTACGCAGCTGTCCCTCGTACTTCAGAAGGTGCAACAGACTTCCTCGTACGCATACTTAGAACATTTTAACTACCAGAGACAGGCCTCACGATGCAATAACGCGTCAACTAGACGTCTACAACCAGTTTACCATAGACACCAGATCAATTTTTTTTGGATTTTCCGTTAAATGTCGAGTAGATTGATTTTCAACCGACTGAAATTCCCTATGGTTCACGGAAAGATATAAACTGAGCAATTTTTACGAACTCTGAGTGTTTCTAGTGATTTAATGAGAATACACGAGCACATGAAGCTGACATGCCACTCTAGGGAAAACCACGACTTTTTGATGGTGCATAAATTGTGTATAATTGAGAATGTCTGCGCATCATTTCAACATTGCCTCTAGTTTTGTATCTGGGATTTAGAATGCCCCTAAATTTATCTTGATCGTCACCATTAACTCTCTAACGACCAAATTATTTTCTGAGTGAACAAAATATTGCCTAAATTATCACTCCAATTTACTAGTTTGTTACATAATTTTAATTAACTTTTCAACGAATCATTCCTTTGTAATATGGAACTTAAGGTAATTATTTATAATATACGTTAGGAAGGACAATGTTTATTATAGGGTTAAGTGTTCAACGTTCCACTTACAACATTCAGTATTCAATTTTTAATGATGAATATGTTTTCCAATTGTTTATGTTACTGCTGGAAAAAGGGAGATAATTTTATCCCAATACTCGGTATGTGTCAGTGAATCTGTGTAATTGATTCTTTATCCCCATCTTATGTTAAGATTCATCTGAATAAATTATTTATTTTGACAATGTTCAATATTCAAACAAGATAGTGGAGTTATATTGGGATCTGTACGGTCATAATCATGTTCTGATCATAAAGAGAATATGAGGGATTTGGTCTTTACCATATCGATCGCCTGGGATCTTGAAGATTATGATTATGACCACATTACCGCGAACCTTATGCTTGGTATCACTCAGTAGGGACATAAAAATTTTAGTTATACAGCAAACTAGATGAAACACCTCGGATTTCATGACGTAAAAACTTTCTTGGAGTATTGTGAAATTTTATATTTAACCAGCGAACCAACACTATTGAACACAATACGCTGTTAAATACATGTTTTATATATACCCACATGCACGCACAGATACATATACATACGTATGCATAATCTACATTTTCACTGCGTTCCCACTTGATGCGCAGTATAGGAGACTACCGGGGATTTAACACGTTGACTCCGATTGCCTGATTGGTGTAAAACTTCACTTTGTACGCATAGTCACTAGAAGGATCCGAAAAAATTACAGAACCTAACCTAAGTGGTACACATACGTACCAATTCGGAGTCAACGTGTTAAAATGAAATAAACTAAATAAAATTAGTGAGTAAAGCCATCTCACCTCCTCCATGTCAGAGGGTCCTCGAAGCTCCATGTGGAAGACACAACAGACAAGGTATTTTGAGCTGGATTCTTGGAATATATAGATCTTGTTATATAGAGACTGTAAAATATGCAGTAGATATATTTGCGTCAATTCCAGTTGAAATATACTTGATGGAAGACCTAGTAGCTCTTTTTTGATAGCATTGATTTTTCGGGACAATGAATTAACCGTTGTAGTCTTTAATATTAAAACGTTACCAAATTATGTTAAGTGTCTTCAAATTTCATCTTTCGTTTTTGTAAAGGATTCAAAAGACCATGAGTTAACTAGTGAAAATTTATTTCAAAGCGTAAAAAGTTGTAGAAGTTTCCGAAATTGTGAACACTTGAACAACGTTTTGAGTAAATCTAGAGTGTTAATGGTTATCGACAGTTTTGACTACATTTAATGTGAGTTCAAATTAATTTGATTTCAGTTGCAACTATTGACCTCAAGGGAGTTAAGTGCACGAAAGGTTTGCTTTGTAATACCACCTTGGCTTGGCCCTCAGTGACAACTGACATGAGTTTTAAAAATGGTGATCAAAATGGTAGCATTCGGCGCAGGTGGCCAACATTCAGCTTTTTAAACACCCCCAACACTTGGGTCAATAACTCGTGTGTCTTATCTGGACACCGCCGAGCAACTCCAGTCTGTAAGAGGATTTTCTAGGTAGTTTCTAACATCACAAATTACCCGATTCGTCGTGATGATGACAGATGAAGAACATAGAAAACAACACATAGAGAACCTTGATCTTATTGGCTATCCTTGCCTGAGCTCAGCATGGTGATTTAACTTCGTCGGTTTCAAGTGCTAGACAGAGGTACTAGTTCTCTGTGATGCCTCCTTATGGCACCTCATAAAACAAGCTTGTAAAAATGTTACTACAAATACTACATGTTACCAAGCTAAGAACCGAACACGTGATGTCTAATGTTCAAGGCCAGGTATGCAGACAAAGAAAAGTTTTGCTCCTCCGAAGTCTTAAAATCTTTGGTTTCATCGTCCTGCGCACAGCAGGAACATCTGCCCCGAACAAGGCTGTCTTTTCGTGACACTGTCATGTAAACCTCAGTGGCTGCGCAGGCCCATGCCTCAAGTCATCAATACTAATTTAAGATTCTCAGCACCTAATTACCATAACTTTTTATCAAACTTGATGGTAAAATGGTATAAAATGATCTATTAATAATACGCAGTACGTATAAAACTATTTCACGGCTTGAACTACCTGATATCTTCTCTATTAGTTTCTTTGTGACGATTACTTACCATCTAGTAAGTTTTGAGAAAAAGATACACATGAGGTTGAAAATTATTTTTTGACTCCGATGCACTCACGGGTAACGTAGCATGTCGTCAGCAAAGAGGCCTTGGCGTTTGTTTCTTGAGAAAGACTTCTGACTACACGCATTTTTCTGCTTACGATATACGTGGCTAAAATAACATTTTTTGCTTTATTTATTACCCATTCTTAGTTTCAAAGTAGCAATCAAGGGAAAAGCAATTCCTGTTTTTTCTAACTTATTAGATTCCATTATTTGATTCGTACAGACTGTTCATTAGAAAGCGAACAGAAAATGAACAACTCATAAAATTCATCTCATTTATTAAGCCAAGAGAAAGATTCGACTCACACACAATTTTTACAGCAAAAAATTAAGTCAGTAAATAAAAATACTCTCAATTTCGTAGTAAGAACTGTTATAAGAATTTATAAATGCTAAATAAAATATAACGATTTCCATTCGTAACAAACTTCATTCTTCAACTCACACTTAGTGAACATTTATAATCTACTATGAACATCACTTTTAAAATTTCTATTGTACAGAAAAGAGTGGAATACAATTGTCAGCGTTGCAGCTGTGGAGAAAACTTTACTGTGGCGATATGAGTATTAGCAAGACGTGAGTATTGACTGACTTAGTGCTCATTACTGCATTGCAGCGTTTTCTAGCAGTCCCCTTACGATCATTAGTTTTTAAACTTACAGTACGCTCTTTTGTCTGATTCTAAAATGAAATATTAATTAATATATTAAAAAATACCGTCGTTTTTCCATATTTTCACGTGCAGTATGTTGTTCGTAAATTGATTACATGGCATAAAAAACTCTCTTCTGTGTGACCGCTGGCCGCGCATTAGATGAAAAAGTGTCTATGACGTTCCCTTTGTGCCAGCAATATTGATAATTACACATTCATTGCTATCTGGGATGAAAGATAGAAAATTGTGAAAAAATACTGGCTTAAAATCAATGACTCACTGAGTCGATGAAAAATTTATTTAGAATAAACAGTGTCTGTTATGTAGAGTTTTAAGAGGTTATGAAAATTAATAATCGCCACCTTGCATTCTTTAATTTGGAAATGAACAACACCAAAAAATCACAATTTAAAAACCTCTAGCAGAAAAGCTGTTGAAAACCACAGGCATTTGAACGCAGGTCGAACCTGAGGCAATGTATGGCGCAACTGATATGAAATTTTGTGAACATTTAACTGCCGTCTTCATACTCGCATCTAAGTCTATAACTTAAAATTGTCTATAGTTGATAAAAATTAGTTATGTTAATACATCGTTTTTTCTTCAAGTCTACTGCCTCACACGTTTGCTCAAATATATTTTAAAAGACGAAAAACATGATTGTTTCAAAGTGATGAAGCACCACTTGTCGTGGTACCATTATATTGATATATACTATACACGTTTCAAAGAAATATTAAATGGCTGCTTTATTAGAAGTGCTAGTGATTTGTCTGATTGACAAATACTGAGGCTCCCTCTGAATAAACATCTCATGCTCTGGATTAAATAATAAAAATGAGCGCTTAATGTAGCCTGTGTTGAAGTAAATACTCGTACTTGTCATCCACTTAGAGAACACGTAAGTTTCTAGGTCACGGGTTTAGTACACATGTTCTTAGTCACGTTTATTATAAATAATATGATTCACTGTATGTAAAATAAATTAGATAATCCGAAGCTCAATATGATCATATCATGGTTCAATTGTGCATACATTCATTTATTTTATTCTATTTACTGCGTGGTTCCCTCTATTTTGCGGAATGATGCTCAGGCAGAGACTGAAATGAGCAGAAGCAGAAGTAAATGATTTCAATTCACATGATATCAAAAATGCCTATTCTATGTACATACGCTATTAACATTTGACTTCTTAAAAGCTACAAGGCCAATTTCATCAAGATCGTCTGTTTTTTTTCTGCATTTCTGAAATATTAAGAGGAGTTCCCATTCCAATTTTCATTGCTTGGTCCACTTTCTCTGATGGTAAGAATATTAATGAACCTGATTCTGTTCTCATGGACACAATTTTAGACTTATTATTATTGTTGGTGGTAAAATGTTGTGAATTTGAATTCGAATGTGGATGTGAATTTGCTCTGGAATTTTTATCTTGTGGTGGGTTCATGATAGAATGCGGGACGGACTCCCGGAAAGCAACAGATGGCTTGCGCTGCACTACTGATCTACCCAAGAACGGGAATGGTGTCACAGTTTGGGACCTTTGAGAAGCGGCCTGAGGAGGGTTGAATACCTGGAAAAAAGAGAAGTTGGGACTAACTGTATTCACAGGAGCACTACTAGATGACACTGATCGTGGTCTTATCGGTTGATTGACCGTCAAAGAATCGAACACGTGGAATGGGAAATTTCCGGTAAATCCAAACCGATTCTTGGACTGATTTTCTTGCTGAATGTTAGCGAAGTGCAGATGGTTAGCAAAAGGCTTAGGTGTTGTTATTGCCGGCATTTGGGGAAACTGGGGCAATGGTGGAGGAAAGACTGGTCTTCCTTGTGATGTCAACTGGGTGAAAGAGGGAGTATCCCTGAAATTTTGTTCATTTCGATCGCTCTTCGAAAATTCATCCGCAAAAAATTGTACACTCTGAGATGGAAACACATTCTCAGATGTGTCTATCGATTTGGGTTCTCTTTGTTCGGTTGCAGTATTGCCTTCGTGAGAGAAAAAATTTTGATTGAATGTTTCTGGTTCTGGGTTTATAGGTAAAGTCACCGGAGTTTCTACCATGTCAGCCAACAGATCTAGAAGAAGCAACTCATCGTTGGTGAAATTGTGTAGATTATCGACCGAGTGATGTGAGGATGCAGAAAGTACAGTTGAGATACTTTGATCTGATTCATTTTGCATTGACGAAATGGATGTAGCATCCAAATGCGGAGAGAGTTTTGCGTTGTCTGATGTTGATAAAGAATCATCTGTAGCAACTGCTTTATCTGAAACAGATAAGTCTCGGAAGGCCGTATGAACAGTCGATGTCTGGGTGGGTGGAGCTATCGAGGATGAAGAAATATTTTCAAGCTGTGGTAACAGAATACCAGTGATATTTGATTCATTGTTCTCATTATCATGTTCTTGAGTGCCTGAGCTTATATCGGGTATAAACGCATCAGGCAAATTTTGTTCCTCTCTGGGTCCAAATTCCGATAGTTTGGCTGACGAAAGTAAAGGCAGATTATTTGAACTACTGCCTTGACTAGTTGCAGCTGGCTCTGAAATTATCACAGGTCTTGCAGGCGAGTCAATATGTTGCAAGTCTTGTTGTGATGATTCAACTGTTGGTGAGGTAACGGACATTTTATGTGTGTGAGAAGGTATGATCTTTGAAGCATGTTGTTGACCTTCATCCGTTGATTCAGACCTTGCAGATGTATCAAAATCTAGACTTGATACAGACGGTACTGTAGACGTTGCATGCGTTTGGATTCCTTGTTGGAGTACAATGTTATCGTCAATTTTCAATTGCAGGTTAAAGATGTCATGAACAGATTGATGGGTATCAATAGATGCCAGTGGAGAATCATGTACTGGCTGTGGTCTTGTTCTTTCACTGTTGTCTGGTACAGGTGCTTGTGTGGTCGTTGATGACACAACAACATCGTCGTTAATAATTGAACTGCTTTGTGTGGCACTTGCCTCATCAACATGAGAAAAGATACTTTCACGATTTTCGTGTCCCACCAGCGAACGAGAAGTTGTCACTGCGACTTCAGGTGTCCCAGTGTGTGGTAATATTCGATTTTCTGAGGGCTGTGTGTCTGAAGTTGAAGAAACACGCACAGATTGGTTCACAGATGCTGTAGCCTCAGCTCGATTTCGACTACTAATTTTATTGCCGACAAAATTATTGGGCTGTGGTTTGCCGATGTCGACAATATCGGCAGCATTCATTGATTCGGGTTTTCTTGGGTTCAAGATTCTTGATTCCACACCACTAATTCCATCATTGTTTTCTGGCTGGGGTATTACAAGACTAAGATCACCAGTTCTGTTCCTTGAACTGAAACTTCTGACATTCCCACCTCTTGTTCTAGCTTCAGGTCGTCGTCTGCGACTCGCAAGAGAAGGCTCCTCCTCGAGAGGGATGGGCACCAGCTGTCTTGGAGTCGGGGCAGCATGAATATTCATTGGTGGACTAGGATTTAATGAAGTGAGTGAAGTTATCCTGATAACTTTCTTCTTAACAATGGATCTATCTCCAATTTGAGAGCCTGATTGGTCTGAACTTGAATTGTCAGCTGTGCCTGTTTCATCGGTTTTGAATACGAGGGGTTGTTCGACAGGAATGGGTCTAGGGAAGAGCTTGACTGACGATCTTTGGGAGACTGCAGAGGGTTGTCTATCTCTCAAACTGGTCCGCAGTATTTGAGGGCTGCGTATAGAATTCAGTGGAACTTCTGTAATTGGCAGCGGTTTGGCTTCTACCGGAGACTCTATTATTTTGGTAGTTAAATCGAAATTACTTGGATTTTGTTCTTCTTCAGGAAATGTAGTGAAATCGAGGTCTGTATTAGCAAAGCGAACTTGAGCATTATTGGATCCTATATCATGATCCTCAGATCTCAGACCTTCTTTCTGAGTAGTTGCAGAATTCTCAAAAGCTTTAGAAAATTCTGAAGCATGAGTGTCAGCACTGTCAAACACTTCCGTAAAGCTTGATCTCGGTGTTGTACGATCAGAAACGATTGAAGGGTTAGGGGAAATTGTGTTAGCGATCAAGTTATCGTTACTTGGTTCATTAGTAAATAGTCTACCGGTTCTCGATGGCAATACCGGTTCGTTCAAATCTTCAGGATTTAATTCATTTCTAATTTCTGCTTGAACAGTTGGCTCATCATCAACTGGCAGTATTTCAAGATTGAAACCATCAAAAGGAGAAACCGTTGTTGGATTTAATTTATTTATGAAATCGTCTAGTGTACTAAGATTATTTTCGTTTGGAATTAAGTGTGAACCTTGAGAATCAATTATTGGATCAGAGTCAGTCTGAAGAGAAAAGGATGGCTGTGAATTGAAATTAAATTCCGTAGCAGGAGAGATAGACTCAAGACTTGGATCGGGAATTACGTTCTCAAGTTCCACAATCGTTTCATCCGCTCCAAGTGACGGCTCTGTCACGCTAAAAGGCATAGCAGTCGTGAAATCGTCCAAAAGTAACCGACCTTCTGTAGCAACATCATTGACAGTAGTATCAGTATTCGCAAAAATCTTGTTCTTAGCGTGAATATTAATGGCTGGAATAAAAACATTGTTGGGCTGATCGGTTACGATGGGCATGAAAGCCCGGTCTAATTGAGAATGGATAACTGGAGAAAACGAATTTTGAAACTCGTCATCCACTTCAGCCAGTATGGGAGAAGCATGCAAATCAATTCTTTCAGGAACCATGCCCCTGTTTCCAAAAGTTTTTTGTTCGGTAGGGAAGAAGTTGTTTGGTGATTTGATATTATGTCCGTCTTTATGAGCTAGATTTTCTTCAACGTTAAAATCTGAAATGGATGCAGATCTTTGGGTTGTGTGAGGAAGTTCTGACTCAAAAGCATTAGAAGAAGAGCTGATGCTGAGCAAACTATCACCCGAACGGGAAAATTCTCCAAAGGAAACTGCTGGGACCGCATCGTCGACACCTTTGACTGCAAGTTCTGATTTTGGCTGAAGAGGATTTTGCTCGTGATTATGAATTTGCTGTGAAACATCGAGGTGCCTCTCACCTTGGAACGGAATCAAAGGGACTGGTTGCAGAAGTTGTGATTGAGAATCTTCCAATTGTGTGCTACCGTTAGGTTTCATGAAATTCATTTCGTTTATTTCCGGTTTATCTGTAGCGGGGACAGAAAATTCCTGTAGATTTGGCTGCTCAGATATGTCAAGCCCAGGTTCGGAATCTATATTGTCAAACTGGATATCCAATTGAGTCTCAGAATCAACACTAGCTTCGAAAGGATCCTTTTCCTGCAGAGAATTGGCACTGAAAAGTGACGGAAATATTTCATGGAATAATGGAGTGTGACTCGTCGTAGGGAATAGTTCCTGGGTCACAAAATCGTCGGCTTCAAAATTTTCTGTAACTGTAGCTGCCGAATCTCTTAAAGATTTTTCGTCGGTTGCAATTTCCGTCTCAATATTGACAGGGACTGAATTCGGCTCCGGTAGTCTGTTGAAAGTAGCTGAATTAAATTGAAGTGATCTGCCAGCCGCTCCAGGACGTTTTTGTGAGTTTGCAACCTCTTCAATCAATGAGAAAGGAACATGAGCATCAGAAGACCTGAAGGGAATATTAGCATCAGAGGCAGAATTGTTCAGTTTCAAATCAGAAAATACTTTATCACCAATCGGAGACTCAGTACTAGTAGTCGACGTAGAATAAATTAAAGAAATATCCGTAGGTTCCTCTGTTAAGAAGGTTGTGTTGGCAAAATTCATGATCACAGGAATGTCAAACAATCGTAGACTTGCATTCTCTGCAGACTGAGGCAAATCAGCTACAGTTTGATTTTGGCTGGCAAAGGCCAATTCTTCTAAAAGTACGCCATCAACTAGGAGCGAGAAGTTACCCTTCATTAACCGAGCTTTGAGAGAATTATTTGACAAGCTCGATGGAGACGTCTCCGAGAACTGAGTAACTGAGGGCATAGTTGTGGGAGTTTCCTCTGTTACTGAGGAGACGGCTGTAGTAATCAATTCTTCTGGCTCATCAGTTACACTCGATATAACTGCGGCGGCTTCTCTAATGTCTTGCATCGTGCTAGAAATATTTTCTCTTTCTTGAATGATTGTCAATGTTGTAGTAGTTTCTGGTCTTAAATTCGCTGGGAGTCGATCAATGCGAGGCCTGAAGCCCTGAGTGTGATTTGACAGAGAAGCAACCACAGAATGAATGGGAACTCCTGTAACGACAAGGTGATCTTTAGCAAAAGGGGACTTTGAGATTACAGACTTCTTTCCAACACCCAAGAACTGACTTCCAATAGCAGACTCATCTTCTTTCCGTTGCATTTCGCCCACAACATCTAATGCAGTCTCATCTTCATTCCTAAGAATGTTGTTTTCCTTTTGTTTAGAGATGCTTGCAAGCATGCGACTAAATACGTCTGAAAGTTTTTCTCCTTGAACTTTGACTATTAGGTCTTGCACTGGAGCAGGAAGCTTCCTAGGACTAATAACATCACTCAACGAGAAGGTAGGAGAGTGGGGCTTGATTTGCTTATTCTCTATAACGTTTTCATTTATGCGTATTATTGGTACTGGAGCCGATGTGACGGTAATTAGAGGTGGCAAAGTGGTCTCAAGGTCAGCAAAAATTTCGGTAGCCCTTGAAAATGGTTCAGTTATTGTTGAGTCGTCTACCGGCGAGTTCGTGAAAGGTGATGTTTGAGTGGGCGGTGTGCTGGTTTCAAAATTCAGGTTATCAGCAAGCGTAGGCAAGTCACTGGTGCTCACTGGCTCTAGTTGGACTACCGTAGACTTGACTGAAGCCCTGGTAGTACTCTCATCTCCAATTTCGTTCAACGTTGGAGTAAAAATGTCGTTATCTAAAAGCTCCACTGGTAAAGTTGGTACTTCAATCCCTGGACTTTGCGTAGTCTTGCTTATTATTTCCTTAAACTTGGCCATGAACGGTGGAAGATCAGTAGACTTGAGTTTAGGTTTCACTGTAGTGTTCCGGTTGTCGATAATCAAATTTTCATCAACATCCCTTAATATGGATGGCTGAGTTGTAGGGTGAGCGGCTTTGATTGGTTTTGAAGTCGTAGTAGAGCTTATCTTGTTGTCACTTTTGGAAGGAGTTGATGATGGTAAAGCTGGCTTCTGGGTTGTAGTCGCTGCCAGTCTGTCCATGGGCCTCCTACGAGTCGGTTGTTCTCTTCTGCGTAATCCTTCAAACCTCGTCACCTTGAACCTCCTGTTATTTGGAGGCTTACTTGGCTTCTCTTCTTTGGCTACTGTTTCTTGCTCATCCTTCGCAACGTCATTGGTTTTGTTTTTTTCATGTCTATTTCTGAAACGCGAAGCCAGTGTCTGAACTCTATCCCTTCGACCAGTTCCTCGGCTGGCAGCTTGATTTCTAAATCGGTTGAATCTCAATGGTTTGACTGTAGTAGTCTGAAGTTCGGAGTTCGTAGAAGGAATACTCTGGGAACTTTCTTTAGCGCCACCTTCATTTTCCTGCTTCCCCTTCTTCTGACGGAACGAACGACGAGAGGATAATAATCGCCTACGCACTTTATCTCCAGTATTTTTGTTTCTCAACAGCTTTTTGAGTTGTTCTTGCAACGTAAGTTGCTTGTCCGCATCTGCCTTTTCAGGCTCTTTGGCAGGATTTGCCTCAAACTGCGATTGCTGCACTGCTTCTAGATTCGTAGATTTAGTTACACCTACAGCTATTGGTACAGGACTTTCCTCAACTATATCTGAGGTTTCACGATCTGAAGTAGATGATACAGTATCTTCGTCCACAACAACTGCTTCACCAAGTCTGTTAGAAAATGAAGTCGCTGTTAGGGCTTGAAGCTTTTTCATTCTTTGCGCTCTTAAGTTTGACAAAAATTTTCTTCTATTTGAATCGGGCTCGGCATTTGGACTTGCTTTTCTGGCTGTACGGCGATCGGTCAAAAATGGCCGTGGTCTTTCGTTGATGGATGCGCTATTTGCCACTGAAACCGATTTCCCCACACCTGAACTTGTTTCTGAGTTCCGTTCCGCTGTGAACATAGTGAACAACCCTTGTCGTCCCCTGAATCGTTGATTCGCACTTTCCATCTGTTTTTCTTTCTCTTTCAAAATTTGTGATAATTTAGAACTCATGTCTTCCGGAATAGACGGCAATGAGCGTTTGAAAATTCGACCAGTTTTAGGATTCACGAAGACTGTGAAAGTTGGGACGTTATGTGACTCAGCCAGTTGGTCAGCGTTTCCTGAACTGTCTGATAATTGTTTGTTGCTAAGTTCTGCAAGAGATTTCGTCCGCAGGCTCTCCGATCCTGCCTGCTGATGGGAATTAAGATTGACGTTTGAAGAAACTGAAATTACGGTGCGCTCAACGATTCTAGGCGCGTCAAAATCTATCTCGAGAGGTCCTTGCGTAACCAATATCATTCCATTTGAGGAAGGAACATCACTCTCTTTTTGAAGAGGCAGTGTTGAATTCAATGAATCGAACTGTGGTTCTTTAACGATCTCTTCTTTCTGTTCTACATCCACATTATCTGGAGAGCTTAAAACGTGTTGAAACTCTTCGTCGATAGATGTGTTAGACTTTACGGAATTATCCTTCGCAAATTCATCATATTCAGGAAATTCTAGACCAAGTACATCCGACTCAGTAACATTGACAGAATGATCATGGGCATCCGATGAGCTCTCATCCTCCTGAAAATTCTGACTCTGGAAACCGTGTTGGTCATCATCGTTGAATTTTTCAAAGATTGCTTCTATAGGTAGCATATGTGTCGTTGGTTCATCACTAGGAGGAGTGACCGTATTGAATAGAGGTTCAGATTGCGGAGGACTATTGGTAATAATTTCCGCGTTGTTCTGAAAAATTCTCAAAGTGGCTGAGGATTCCAGTACCAGAGGAGCGAGGGTGGTCCTGACACCCTGGCTCTTGTCATTTTTATTTTGTTTCTCGTCTTTGGTGCCAATTTCACCTGATGGAACGCGGTCTACGGGTTCAGATAAAACTCTCGCTGTTACATCGAAGTTGTTTACAATCTCTTCAGGATTATTAGAGTCCGTAACGATGAAAACATCTGCTGCGGTGTCCAGAGGCTTAAGAGTAGCAGTAGCTTGTAAAGGGACAGATGGATGATGATGTAACTTTAGAATCAGATCCTCATCAGTGTTGTCTAGTGGGTTCGAGTCCCGGACAATGAAAATATCTGACTGCGCGTCAGGAGATTCTACATTTAGGAGCAATGGTGATGATGACATAGTATCATGATGGGAATCTTTGGAAAAATCGTCATCTAGCTTTTCTGGCACATTTGATGCTTCGATAATCAAAATATCTGACTGAGCGTCTAGTGATTCCGTGTTTTGAGGTAATGGTGATAAGACCAGGGCATCGTGACTTAAATTTTCCAAAAAATCGTTTTTGTTCACAAGTATATCTGATTCTTCGACAGCAGGACCGTTATCGTCTGGGGTAGAATCTTCAGAAAATGTTGCAGATTCTTGAAGTGGCTCTTGTGGAGAGAATTTCACACTGGTATCTTCAGAATGTTGAAATAACTCGACGGTAGAAGTAGAATCTAAATCTTTGATCTCCGTGTCTTCAAATATGTCGGTATTCTCCGTCGGAGTAAAATTTGCTTCTTCTGCAACATTTCCTCTAAATACTTCATCCTCTGCACGCATAGAGGAATTCCTTTCCTTGGTGTCTTGATCGATGTTGATGCTTTCAAACGCATTTTGTTCAATCAATGAAAGTTTCATATGTATTTGATCTCTAATAGCGTCATCCTCTTGCTTTGTTGAAAAAATTTCATGTTTGGCGTCATCACTCAAAGATTTTGGAGTAGGAAGTGAGGAACTTGTAGTCGGAAGTAAGGAACTTGGAGTAGGAAGTGAGAAACTTGGAGTAGGAGGTGAGGAACTTGGAGTAGGAGGTGAGAAACTTGGAGTAGGAGGTGAGGAACTTGGAGTAGGAGGTGAGGAACTTGGAATAGGAGGTGAGGAACTTGGAGTAGGAGGTGAGGAACTTGGAGTAGGAGGTGAGGAACTTGGAATAGGAGGTGAGGAACTTGGAGTAGGAGGTGAGGAACTTGAAATTGAGGAATTTTCAATTATTTTAAGCGGATGAACACTTCTTGACAGAGCATCAATGAAGTCATCGAGGACCAAGTTAGGGTCATCTCCAGAAGTGGAATCAGAATCAGGAGCTATCGTTGTTGATAGAATTGATTTTTGAGAAAGTAGAATCGTGTCAGCACCAGCATCTGATAGAGCTAAAGAATCAGCACCACCCTCTTTGCGAACGTCATGATCTATGTCAAAATTGATGCTCTCTAACTCCGAAACAATTATCTTTTCTCCGGGAATTTCAACAAGTCTTCCTTCAGTTCGTATTTGATCGTCGAGAGGAGATATGTTTTCGAGAGGAATATCTGTTCTTTTCCCATGCTCATGTTCTTGTTGGCCTACTTCACCAACCACTCCAACATTATGGTTAGCCTCTACTTCAAAATCCTGAGCAGCATTGTTCTCGAATGTGGTAGCCTGTGTGTCTACCTCTATTGGACTGTTAGAACTTGGTGTGTCACTGTCTGAATTAAACTTTTCCTTGTCCGTAGACTTGAAAGCATTTAGATGAGCAACTTTATCCATCGTATTCAATTTAGTTTCTTCAAGCTGAATGGCATGATGTGATTGTTTCTGAGCTGCAACATCTACCCCACGTTCTTCTACTGTTTCTGAAGTGGAGATAGGCACAAAAACGGTTTGGGTAACAGTGTGGACAACTTGCGAGACTGGAGTGATGCCTTCGTTAATTTCTCGAGCACGAAGTTGGAAAGGATTGCTTGCTAACAATCTTGCTTGCGTCTCTAACTGAGGAGATGAATTTGATTGACTTGCAACTAATTGTTGCTGACCACTCCTGGCTGGTGAAAAATTTACTGTAGTCACAGGAAATCCATCATTTCGATCATGGCGTTGCTCTTTGAAATGAGTCTGAGTTAAATCAGGTTCTTGCCTTAAAAGCCTCTGATACTGAAGTAATTCATTTTGAAGTTCAATTAACCTCTGCTGTTGCTCCAGCTGTTGCAGTTGTAACGTCCGTATTTGTAACAAATCTTCAGTTGTAGGTTGAGATGATACGAACTGGAACGGAGAAGACACACCGCCGCCAGAAGTTGGCAAGTTTGAGGATTGTGCGATGTTCTGGATGGCTTCCAACCTTGGACTGACGACGGCATCGCTACTCTGTGCATGGGAAGTAAAGAGTCTCCGCGGGAGGAAGTCTTCATGGTTGTTTTGGTTGCTGGTACGTGGTACAGTGAATCTACCGAACGAAGGATCTGCGATGTTTCTTCGGGAAGCAACTTCATCAAGGTTGCCACGGTCGGTGAAACGAGACCCAGAAAATCTTCTTAATGAAGGATCTAGTATGTTTTTATTGGCAGATGGCACGGCAGGGGGAAGGAGCCTGCTCTCGCTAAGGAAGGATTTACCACGAGCTGGGATCTGTTGCAAGAGCCACAGCAACTCTTGAGAAACTGGTATGACCGATGCTTGGTTCCTTCTTTCGATGGTCTGGATAGAGTTTGGCAGTCGTCTGGCCTGAAACACGAATAAACGTTAATAAAATATGCAGGTAATTAATTTTCTTTTAAACGTTCATATAATTATGTAAGAAATAATCTATCATCACAACGATCTTAGTTTTTTATTAATTGTTATGTTACTTTTTCAGTAGCATTATTCTTTGTTCCAATAAGGTTAAGCAGCAGCATCAATATCGTATTTTCACGAAATTGATTGTAAACATGAATATTCTTCAAAGAAGCAAGCCAGACTAAGTAACAGAGATGGCTCAATTTTGCTACACGACAGTGCACGTCCACAAACTTCTCAAGCTGTATACCGCAAATTGCAACGCTTGAATTATGAAATTTTGCAACGTCCTCCCTATTCTCTTATATCTTCTAGTGATCATCACTGATGTAAAGACTTTGATTGTCATACGAATTGAAACATTTTTAAATAGATAAGATATAATTAAATTATTCAGACTGTTCATTACAACAAAAATTAAAATGTTAAAATTGTTTCAGAATGTAATGTATGACTTAAGAGAAACACTTCTGAAACATTTTTTTTTGGTTTCCATTCGAGTTCATTTCATGTTTGACCACTTAATAACGTACTTGTGTATGTACTCTGCTATATATGGAGACACTGTGACTGAATACACACACAGTGTAAAAACAAGTAATTAATCCAGTTATCCACATACTGGACGACTAAGAAAGACTGGTCACCTGGGAAAAGTCGTGGGTGGGCTGGAGAAAGTCTGGGGCGTTATGACTTGAGGACGCCACGAACACCTCCTGCTGGGGAGCTGCGAGCGCACAGGGCGTCAGAAGCAGCAGGAGATGCAGCAGCACTGCTGCCTCTCCGCCGGGTCTCCTGTGCCGTCCCTGCAATTGTGACTTCAATTTAGACATCACACTCAGTTCACTCATTTATTTAATCAAATTCATTTTACATATCACATTGATACGACAAAAATCGATGCAGTTGCACTCGTAGGTACAGCGCTCACTAAACAAAAGCTACATAAATAAGGTTATAAAACTTATTTATGCATGATTAGAGAGATAAAAAAATGAGATTTCTCTTGTATTTCATTTAGAAATTTTGGTATCTTACATCATTTCTTTTGACAAAGGGAATGCGTACTCCTGTTCAACCACAGTTATGAGATCACTGCTGTATGCACAGGGTCGCTCTAGGCACCCACCACTGTTGTGACATTCAGAAGGCACTGCAGTCTTATTGACATTTGCCAGGCTGGAATTCTGACAGCCAAGACTACGTGGTGCCTTAAAACGAAGTTTTCATGTTAAAAAACATTATTGGCAGCACATGAGGGAAGGAAATTAATTTCCTTGTACGCATATCATTTCTAAATTCCTATTTTAAAATTCAATGTTGCATGTTTCGTACATCAGCTTTATTGGAAATGAACATTCTTTCTTTTTTACTGCCAGAGTCTGAGTGTGGCGCCCACCGAATGTTAAAGAAGTACGGACTAAATGTCAATTTTTTTCCTTACGTTGAAAAATAAATGATTAAGGAAGTAGCTTCATTTATAGTTGCACTCTTCCAACAAGCTAGTAGGACTAGCATATTGTATGTTAATTTTTTCTAAACAGTAATTTGCATTTGTTCCATGGAAAAACATTATTTCTTGCGCATCTCCAAAAACAGCAAAATGATCCGCGCGTAACCGCCATGTTTAGTGAAACAAATACTCGTAATTATACTACATGAATGAATAGCTCAATAATTCTCAGCCCAATTATAGAGTAAGACTGACGTGATAAAATTTAACGTGCGCACATTCCATCACAACGAAACACAACTACGTATGTTAATTAACGGAGCCAACTCCAAATTGACAAAGTTAACGTTCACACTTAAGGGAGTCCAACGCCCACTAATAATTTGCGGGGGACAGAAATTGGAGCAGGTATCAGAAGTTATAAATAAAGCAGACAGTGAGGAGTAAACTTTTTTATAACCGAGTGAACTCTTGTGATCACACAGCGCCATACAATAAAGCGTCTCACAAGGTAGTGTGCGTACGCTACCGGTGTGTGTGTATGTATTTGTCCTAATCTTTGCGTTCGTAGTATGAAATTCATTCATCAGTACTATTTTCTTCGTTTAATTTGATCGTAGTAGTTTGCACAGGTTAACAAGCTAATTAATTAACTTCAAGTGTAATATGGCACGCGCTAAAATCGTATCCTAACTACGCTAGAGTTAACCCTGCCTCAGTATTGGATTAATACTCGTACTAACACGCTCAATAAAGCCTCATTGTGAACAATAGTATCCTCAACACTAGTGTTCATTTTAGCTTGTGTCACAAATACCAACTCAATACACATCCTAAAACATGCATACAAAAACAGTATACACACTGAATACACAACACACATACTCTTACTTGTATCTCCACATGCCACGACAGCTGGTTCTGGTTTCAGGGTACACACTCCTTCTTCCAGCAAATTTGATAATGAAATTGTAACTTTTTGCAGCGTAAGTATGGCACTTTTTTCATAAATTAGTAATGCTAAATTATACGTTATGTTCGATTGAGATAATGAAACAGAATTTGAATATAATTATCCATATAAGTTAGCTCAGACAGAACACTAAAAACTAAGAGTATCGTAGTCAACACAAATGTCTCTTTACACGCACGCTTTAGTAAGAATGTTTATAAAAACTTTTGATTGCACCTTTTCTTCGGCGAACCAACGAATATCACAGGAATGTTTGAACTTCCTGTTGAGGAAAAGATTTTATCAGTAACTTGAAACTATCGTTTAGCAAGTAACCAACCTCCAAGAAACCTTTGCGCTACTTTCAAAACAGTTAGTGTCAGAATCTATGTTTTTCTTTCTTGGAATCGGACCGTTCTCGACCTCCACAACACTATGGCAAGACTTTACTCTGGGATTGAACTTTCACTTGAAGATTGAAATGAACAGGCTCTTTCTGCTCGACCTTTGCTTTGAGTGGAAACAGAAGTCATGCTGTTTGTTTCTAGGCGAAACGATGGTTTAACATTAAAAAAGTCTAAGTTAGAAAACAATCTAACAGAAAAAACATCACTTAA
>VCRD01001838.1:38104-69973 GCA_006783055.1 Trinorchestia longiramus
ATTGGACCCAGGGACTGAAGGGGTTAACTAGTACAACAGATCAGCTGCAGAAAATAACATCAGTTAACTACTGGAACTGATTGGCTGCAGGCCAAAAATTGGAAGTACTTTAAGCATCAAGGATACGAGCTCATTGAGGTCACAACTAGAGTCTGCACCTTGACAAGGACGTTTAATGTGTGCCACTCAACTCGTCTGAGACAACCTCAAAGTATCTGGTGAGTACAGAGATGATTCAGCAAACATTCGGTCGAGGAGCGGGCTAGAAGGGAAAATTCTTCAATTCAAATTTCAAAGAATGACACAAAAGAGGTAGTGAAAAAATGACCTTTAGTGATGAAAATGATGGAGCCAGATTCAGCCCAAAGTGCTTAATTATATTCTGGTAAAGAGGGTATAAGGTGTACTAGAAATGACCTAGTCTTCTAATCAGTTTAAAAATTTGGCATCTAATTTTTTCCGACTGGGTGTAGCAAAATGATTTACATTTGTAGACGTAATGCAAACCAAATTAAATAAAGGACGGAATATGTATTTTTCTTTTTAAAATGTGGATGTTACGCCACTTTGTTTCATTTTGTTCACAGTTGCCAACATGAAATTAATATATTTTCGTAGTTTATTTTATTTCGCCTTTGTTAAACCTACAAACGTGTCGGATCATTTTGCCGCGTCCTACACTAGCTCGGTGCCTCTTCTATGCTGGAAGCAACAAGTTTAGGTAATATTTTATTTTGAAAAAATAATGATACTCATGATGATGTTAGTACAAAACAGTGGTTAAACCAGGAGTATAATAATAATAATAATATATGTAGAATTACTCTTGCTTAGCGCAGTGATGGAGCTGAAAACGAGCGTGTAACCTTCACCTTTGCTTCAATGTTCGTAGTTCTAAGGAGAAATTATCATCTAGTCCTCCAGTAACTAGTGCGTCTTTTTTTTGGTTCTGTAAGTAATTAACCACTAGAGTAGAAAGTAATGATAAAATGATATCGCTGAATGCATTCAAAACTTCCCTGCCTCGAAGCTTGAGGATTGAAATAAAGTATCAGTTGCTTGATGTGCTCTGATTTTAAGATTATTCTGCTTCATAGAAATAAACTCACATATCAACGATTCCAAGGACTCAAAAAGCATAATCCTTGTCCGTTTTTTCCACTGCAGAGTCTTAAGTAAGAAATGTTGCTATGACCGTTTGTCATGATTCATGAATATTGATTGGCGTCTATAGACCTGGCGTCAGCAAACAATAAAATGGAGCAAGCTGCTGAGACTGAGCTCAAATCAACGGTTAGTTGATTTGAGCTCAGTCTCAGCAGCTTGCTCCATTTTATTGTTCCTGGATGGAATCCTGTGATGGAACAATGATAAGCCTAAGCTTTTAGAAAAGCAAGGATTCACTCTGAACGAAGAAAATTGAATTTATGTTTCTACCTTTTCGTACGGCAAAAAAATCCAAGAATAACTCAGATAATTGCAGAAATTAATTATGAAGCATGTATCTTATTTTTTTCTAAGTGCACATGAGAAGAGAAACCTTCATCAGTGCATTTTAACTGAATTTTTAAAGTAATTATCATGATACTCTCCAAGTTGGATTTGAGTGAGAGGTGAAATGACGGTAGAAGTTCAAGTCCAGAGTGCATCCAGATCATGGAGGGTCAGTAATGAATCGCACCTTGTATAACTAGAGCTGTTATTCAAGACGTGCCCCGCCCCTCTGATTGCATCTCCAGACGGTGAGGTGACCGCTGTGTGCTCACAGTAGCCAGGATACTGAACTCGGCAGCGTTCTATAGAATGTGGAACGGTAATAAACTAGAGGGATTTTGCAGTATAACACTGCATCTCATCTTCTTGAAATAACCATAAAAAATTGAACAAAATATTAATGATGACCTTCATTTGCAATGCTTTGATCAGCCATAAGTTGTGAGTTGAAAACGTTAGTGTACAACGAATACATAGCACATATGAAAAGTCAAACATATGCAGGTAGATTGTACTAAAAACGGAGCAGTTGAAGCTAAGGTTCTAAAACACTCTGATTTGTAGAACTCTGTATGTTTGGTAATTGACTTCCCTCGCGTTCCATCAATTCATAAGTTCAACCGGAACCTTACCTGGTAACAGCCTGATCTTGAATCTGTAGTTATTAGTTTGATCACTGCAGAGTGATGGCCTACAGCACCTCTCGCATGACTAGAAACTCCCAGCATTTGTTCTTGAGTGATTGTTGCGCGCATGATATAATTTCCTGTGGTCTGAGTATCATGGATACAAGGCCGCTCAGGTGCAAAATTAAAACATTGCAGCTGACGAGCTCCTCTGACTTGCTCAACTTAATAACTTTAGCTTGGACAGCGCCAGGGCCGCTGCTCAGCTGGTACTGAGGCCAGCTGGTGCCACCATCGCGTGGATTTACTTGAGATATTCGTTAACAAACACGACGCGCTTCAGTGAACAACTTAAATGGACTCCTACTTAGACCTGGCTGATAATTATTGATTACGAAACCAACATTTGGCAAATAATAAGTCTGCATGAAGCGTAATTTGAATTTGTGCAAAAAATATATTTTTTCACACTTATACTTCTGAATTAGCAAAGTAAGAAACGTGCGTTTTTTATAATTGAAAACACAATGTACCTATTGCTAGTTTTTGAGTGACAGAAGTGATGCTTCACGTCAAATGCACTTGCTGTTAACATGAGGATTTTAATTTGTAAAAAAATGTTAATTTAGAAGATGGTGGGCATATTCCTTCCTTTTTAAATAAAAAGATCAGATCAGGAAATCAAATTTCCAGTTTTCTGACCTCCGGTTGCATAATTTTTCCTAAATCAACATAGCTACGCCAGCCAGACGAATGACTCGCCAAGATCAGATCCCGGGTTCAGAAACACGCAAGTCGCGTTTTTCAAAGGCAAGAATTGCAATGAATTTATTCAACGCAGTTCAAAGATCCAACATAGTTTATATAATACTGTAATATATTGTTTAGTAGTATGATGCAGCTCACAATATTGCCACTCATCCAATGTAATTATACGCAACTTAAGCCTCTAGATATTTAAGTGTCCCTTAAAACAGGCACAATCTCGTGGAACTGTACAACACATTCATGAACATCAACGTGCGCCCAAACCAAGGCAACAAATGAAAGTGTCAATACTGCTACAAAAAATAAAGAACAGATCAGTTTTCGCTTCAGGATCGTTACAAAAACAAGTTTACCTAAAAACTCGCCTCGCTGTGACCTGCTGCCATTGAAATCCGGAGATTAACGACAGATTACTTCCAAGACGGGGGATTTAATTATTTAAAGCTCGGATTAAACTTCGAATCATTTCCAAATGAGCATATGTCTTTTTTATTGCAATAGATGTCATGTGAGGTTTGTAAGAACTAGTCTCGTAGTAACATTGGGTGAAAACATGTGTGTATATAAAACAATACAATTTATTAATATATTATGGTTAAACTTGGCTCTCACTGTGACCACACTTTGAATGAGTTAAAACCGAGTGAAGCTTTGATGATAAATGAGATGCTCAGTTGTGAGAGCTACGTATCTCTTTGAGATATTTCGCTGCAATAAACTGTAACTATGAAGTTTATTTCTGATACATCATACAGTACATGTAATTGCATTGGGTTCTCACTTCTTAATGCTAATCACTGAGCACTAATTATGATGCTCCCAGCGGCTGTTCTCGTCCAGTGTGGAGAAGCAGAAGCAGAAGAAATGGAATGCAAAGCGGAGATTCGAACCTGCAGATGTCACATTCCAGGGAACAGGATGTCAGAAGCAGCGGTGTGTCAGTGTGACAGTCACATCTCACATCGACACACCTCCAAGAAACTTAATCTTCCCACAGGAAGTTACTTTCATGAAAGTGAGGCAAGTCTCACAAAATAACCCAATGTGACCATCAGGGTAACCTCCCATGCACCTCATGAAGGGGTTGTGGGACTTGGCCGACAACATTCAGGACTCAACATGCATGCACGGCAGTATCATCTAATTTCTTTCAGAGAGAATTCCTCTCAGCTTTCGCTTGATGGAGAAGCAACACGCGAGCTGCCTGTCTTGCAAGTGTTTAATGTTGGTATAAGTGTGCTAGTGAACTGGGAAACATTTATTATATTATGTTGGTAAATATTGCGCTTATGTACAGAGCAATATTAATATTATTATGTTGGTATAATTTATACTAGTGCACACGACATTGTCTCAAAGCAGCAAACACATAGAAAATATCCAACGCTTTGTGCTCGAATACAGATGCCGATACGAAAAACAACGACATGTGGCTCGACTACCTCTGCATTTGAAGCCAACATCTGATGGATAGTGGCAGATGTAAACAGACGATACTGCAGCTCACACGATCAATATGTAGTCACCAATGATGAAGTATGACACTGATCATACACAAGTGGCTAAAATTACTCATACATGAGCCTCCATAACCCCGACAAAGAGATAACGTATAGCTGTGTTGTTCTAATTGGGTTGCTTTAACTCTTCTACACGGGAGGAGTAGGAAGAAGAGCTGGTAGAGGCCGAGGTGTCACAGATACACTTCTTACTGCCCGTGCTCTTCTTGAAGTGCAAGGTTAGTTCAAGCTAAATGCAGAGGCCGTTTGGCACAGAAAAAAGTGAGCAATGATTTCCACATGAGACATGAACTTTCAGCGACAGACTCAATTTCCGTGCGTGTATGACTAAATAATCTACCTCTTTGAACCTCATTCTCTTTATTTAACCGAAGATTTCATTTCTTGGCTAAACGAAGTGTATGTACCTGTCATGATGAACATAGACTTTGACTATTGATGGCACCATATTTCCTGTAACTCTCACATCCTCGTATTTAAGAGCATGTCGAGTATCAATATGGGTAGCGGTATCGACATTGACCTTTATGTGAGACGCTGATGAGAGTAAGAGTTTTCCAAATTGACGCCAGAGGTCGATATATCCATCGACTCTTAAGCTGTTGAAGTCCACAATTTAACCAATAACAAAATTTCAAGTAAACTACACTGCACATAAACTCAGGTCATGAATTCATATGGAAAATCATAATACCATTTCAACGTACGTTGATAAATTAAAATCTTTCAAACGACACAGGCGGTACTCTGAGGTTAGGTTCGAAGGATAGGTGGTCACAGGGTGTGCCGGGAAGAGTAGAAGAGACATGGAAATTGATTGAGAAGAATAGAAAAATACTCCTGATGCATCTTTCTATTCTTTTTGTATTAGGCCAGTTTCCATGAGGTAAGTTTTAGGGCCGGTATTATATGACATAAGCTTAGTTTCTGGATTAAATATTACGGAAAATAATAAAAAAGATCAATTTTGCATAAAAAATTGTGAGTGAAAACAACCCAAAATAAATAAATCAATGAATTAATGGTGCGAACGCCATATAATATCAGCCAGTATCCAAAACCTACTGTGGTCGGTTTCAGATAAAAACGAACTTTTCTTTCTAATTATGGTTGAAGAAAAAGCAACAATAAAATATATATAAATAGTAGAAAGTACGTCTTCGAGCAGCCATCAGTTGACGCCCGGAAGCTAGTCATTTTATGGGTTCCCTCTCCCTCATTTTCAGTCACAACTGAATGCGTCCACCAGCAAAAATGACAACAGTATAAGAAATTACTGGTAATGGGATTGAAAATTATTGCAACATCATCAGATAATTGATATTATACGGATTACCTTTTGTTCGGGTGCATACAGGCGATTGAACATATTTCTTTCACTCGTATACCAAAAGGTCACGAACTGGTTTCTCTGACAATCGACCGGTGGAAAAAATTACGAGTAAAAGTGCACTTCTCGTATCTATGATACCAGAGGGAACAATTATAGTTGATGTAAATGGACCGTGAGATTGAGTTGCAATGTACGCTCGTTGTAATAAGAGGGCGGAAGAGATGCAAGAAGTTTACTGCCCATAGCACAGGGAAATGCGCACAAAGAAGAGTGAAGGCACGTACGTTAACTGGCTTCTGCTGTGGGTGTGGTGCTCAGCGGGGATGTAAATTTGGTGGCTTGGGTACGACAATTAAACGGATTACGTTGCAGCCTCGATGCCCAGAGAAGAGGGGAAATCTAAAAGTCCAAAACTGATAGTTTGTTTCTTGCATTTCGTGAATTTGATTTTTTTGCCAAGGTCTGGGCACCAGTAGGCGGTAGACAGTAAACTGTAGGCAGCAAGTATTTTGCCTTTGTATAGCAGGCCGGGTTACCTGCACTGCGGTATCCAGGCTACGGACTGCTGCCTGACTAACTCGACTGAAGGAAAAAGCATCACTGAAGCGCTTTGTTCTATCCGTTGCCTCGCTCACAGTCCCAGCAAAACTGGGGCCCAGATAACGTCTCGTGCATTCCAGTCGAAACATTTAGACGCTTTCTTTCCTAAATGTTACAGGGGGTCGTGCAGTGTGCCTTTCTTCTGATGAACGACAAAGACTTTTTTTAGAAAAACTACTAGGGCGGTTAACGAAATAAAGTTCTTTAAAAGGTATGAATAACACAATACATATTTTAATAGCTAAACTAACCTATTCTCATGGAAAACTATCAACTTACATACATGTAACAGAAGTCCATGACTCAAAATGGAATTACGTCGACAATGCTGTCGTCTGTCTCAGTGCGCATACAAACAGACGTAAAGCGTCACGCTTCTTATCATCTAAAATTTTCGTTACCTCGCTCGAGAAGACAGAAAGTTCAGGCATTTCTAATACCTGGCACACGCAGTTTTCTTTCCTGCATTCAGTAGGTGAAAGAAGGCAAATTCCATTGCCACACTTATGTGTTGTGTCAAACTATGGGGGTTGTGTCCGTGTTCCTCCATGTGCTGTACACTACACCATGACTGTGTGTGTTGTAGGTATTGTGTGTCATCTAAGTATTGAGTATCATCTAAGTATTGCGTGTCATTTAAGTATTGAGTATCAGCTAAATATTGAGTGTCATCTACGTAGTGAGTGTCATCTTAGTATTAAGTGTTATCTTAGTATTGTGTGTCATCCAAATATAGTGTGCAATGTAACTATTGTGTGCCGTCTCCATAAGTATTGTGTATGCGTTAAGTATAGTGTGTCATCTAAATATTGTGTGTCATCTAAGTGTTGCATACCACCTATGTTTTGTGTAGGGATACACCTACACAACTCACACACCTATACCTACACCTCCTCTCAGCTCTGTAGTCCCACACTCTAAGCTACTCAGCGCCTAGAGAAAGCATTGGCGCTACATGTGCAGTTGATAAACACAAAACATACAGTATACTGTTTTCAGTATCTACGATACAGATCAGAAATAGATAATTAAAACGATAAGTACGTTTTCCAGTCAAATTACATCGAGTGATGCAGAGGCCCCGTGAGGAACAGGTACTACAACACCAGCAGAAGGAAAGTGAGGTGTGGGGAGGTTGTGTCATGCGCCCTCCGTCAGTTTGCACAGCGTGCCGCCTCTCCGACGAGCTCCGCTGGACGCAGACTTCGTGAAAGTGAGTCTCGCAAAAATGCCGAAATCAAGCAGATCGTCCAGTGAGTTCGGTTTACAAGCATTGCATAACTCTTCAGGAAACCATGAAGAACACTGATACTCAAACCAAATGCAGGACAGAAATTTTGCTCAATAAATCACAATTCTATTTGCAGAAAAGCCGATCAAAATTAAAATCGTTCTTAAATAATGTAATTAAAACACCGACGCGTGGGGCAATGTTGCCCAGCTCTTCTTTTCGTGGGGTAAATTTTTTATGAGTTTTTCTCGTGGTAACCAAGATAGTTGTGTATGTATATACATTTGTATGATATGTTCATATCATCTTTCCATTTAGTTTGCTACACGAGGTAATCGCCAAGTAAACTTAAGAAAGACACAATCAATGCAATCAAAAGACAGCATAAGCGTGGCGTGAGTTTTGAATTAGTATTTGTAGGGGATCTTATTTTTAATGTTTAATATCCATAACTATTGTGCCTCCTCAGGATTTTTCCAAAAACGCACAACTTTCAGAAACGAATGCAGTAATGACCTCATTAGAAATTCTTAGAAATATGTTCGAACTAACATCATACATTCATGTGTCCGATGTCAGTTGCATTTTAATGAGCATCAACTGGCTAGCAATTATGTAGTAGAATTGATGATTAGGTCCCACCAAGAAGATCAAAAAGATCAGATTTTAGATCTCACGTTAACGAGCAACACGACATGCGTAAAGTCATACGGTGTGTGTGTGCCCAACTGCACATGTTCTGCACACGTCCTCCAGCACGAACAGACACACAATCACACAGCCACTCAAGCGAAAAAGGAGGCCATTTTTTGCTGAATGTTTATTAACATAAAATCCAAACTGCGCAAATCGTTGCCTCTTTTCTGCGCCCATGAGCGATCATCTCGACCAATCAGCGAGCGCTGGTCAGGTCTTGTTAGTGAACACGTCTGTTGCTTCCTGTTTGCTCTGTGGGCTGCTTCGTCTGTTGATTCCTCTGTTGCTTCGCCTGTTGCTTCATCTTTAGCGTCATCTCTTGCTTCTTCTGTTGCTTTGCTTGTTGTTTCGTCTGTTACCTCATCAGTTGTTTCAATTGCTTAGTCTGTTGCTTCGTCATGACGTGCAGGTTTGTGACGGTGTACCGATGATGAATGTTCAGCTGAACATTGCTGTGGCCCTGTCAGGCGCATGTCGCAGGTGTACACAAACTACGCATTGTAGGTCAAGGTAACTGAGGAGGTTTTTGTGTATGTCAAGTTGTATAGGTAAATTAAAAGAGTAATAAGGACTTGGCCTCGGACTCTACTATTAGATATCACCAGCTTGGTCGACTGGTGAGCGAATCTGCTTGCGAACGGAAAGACCCGGGTTCGAATCCCGCTGCCGACATGGTTGACGCGGCTAGAAATACGGCATGGGACTTGAGTAAACAACCGAATGATTATCGAAGTAATTATCCGACCCAAGAATGGGCCCGAAGGTTCGTTCCTATAGCCTCATTCTATTCTATTCTACTTCATCTTAACCAGGAGGAAGTTCATTTATTAGGTTGACCAGGCAAGATTAGGGTCGTAGGTTGGCGTGGGAATTGCATTAGTAGGAATGGGAATAGCATTACAGTTCATACTAGTAAACGTCCATTCCCAGATAACGGAGCTAATAGAGATATTTTAAAGAAATTTTTGTTTTGCCCAATTCGACTGTTGCTCACAAACTTCAAGACTGAATTAACATCAACAAACTAACGCATTTTGACCCTGGAAATATTTGGAGGCAACTGTTATTCCAATTCTTTTTAATATTTCATAGGACTTGTGAGTGAGATGATTGGTGGTCAAAAAAGATAACCTTGTAACCAAGGCAACATATCGCTAGTGCAACTGCAATCGAAGACGCAGTTTCTGTAATGGCTTTATTGAAGGCATGCTGTACAGGTCCCTGGTTCGAATCTCTAAGCAGCACTCGAATTTCACCTGCTTGTGACGCAAAGAAGCAAGAAGACTGATTGACTGACTATTTCCTTAAATTTTCAGCTCATTTCTATGTGTCCCTACGAGCCTCTACCTCAAGTCACAAGACAGAGGACGGGAACAGTAGCTGGGAGCATCATCACTAGTCTTAAGACCTTGGCATTAAGATTTAAAAACACGATGTACATGTGTTGTATACCTGATTCGAAATAAAATTTAAAAAAGGTGAACATTTGAGGTACAGTTCTTCACACACACACACACCCGTAAAACATACACTCATACACACTCTCACATGCACACGCTCACATGCACGCTCACATGCACTTGATGATCATATTCAAGAAGATCATTTGAATTTTATCCAGCTTGGAGGTGCCGATGCCTCAACATCCTTGGCATTTATGAAGAGCCCACTAGCCTCCCAGCCTACAAGTCTCCCAGCCTCACCCATGAGTTCTCAGAACATCCCTTGACAATCCCTTCTTATTTTTCCCTCAAATTCAGTTCCGCTATGTCCACACCCAGTATTTCTGCTACCTTTAATTAATTCAGTCCCGCTATGTTCACACCCAGTATTTCTGCTACCACTAAAATAATGAGTGGTCACGGAAATATCAAATGTTCCCTAAATTCAATTATCGGATTTAAAAAAGGCTCGTGTGAGCGACTGCATCATTTTGTGGTTGGCATCTCCTTTGTGTCTCACAGCCTGCGTCTCACAGCTAGTTGTAGACTCATCCAAGTTTCATACACAAAACGGCTTGAATACTCAATAGCATCTCCGAAAACTATTGAAAAAACAACAGAAAAAGAAATGGTCAGATACTCAGCTCGCCGACCCAAGGACTAATTCAGAAAAAGTTTAGGAAGTGCGTGCAAAGTTCACACGATAACGAAATACTGCACTGCAACACACTCAGCTTACTGCAACGAACTTTATTGTCTTATTGCAGACCTTCAAATCTATACATTTTTTTTGTTCATGAGAGAAGCGCGGTGACTTCTCACATTATTTTGGTAAGTGCACGTATCTTGAACTTATTCACTGTACCGACACACTATGTACACGTGACACATGCACACACGCTCGAGGGTGTGCACACAACATCTTGTGTTCATGCACTGGTGTACGAGAGAACAAATGCATCTTCCCGCACACATGGTCCGTGGGTATGTCGGTATTTTGTGCTGCTATTTTCGAAATGGAAACTGAACTGGAAAAAAAGCTTTGGCACAGAGTGTGCCGGGAAGAGAATAGGCTAAAGCAAATACAAGAGCCTAGTGAAGGGGATCGAGGAGCCTCAGGGAAAGTGAAGTAAAGGTGTTTGTTACCAGACATAATTACACGAAAGAATTATACTATAATCGATAAACCTCACCGGAAATAAGTGATGCCGAGAGTTACACAAATGAACAAAAATAAAGCGATAATGTTTTTCTTTCCTCCCGTAATGAACATTTGATGAATAGCACACTCCCACCTGCATGTTATCACCCCCTCCCCCTTCCTCCCCAATTACAAACGCCCAACCAATGAGGGAGGAGCAGCCAGAGAATGCGTGGTTAGCCACACGTCTGCACTGGACGAGGGCATAAGTAAAGTGTGGGCAAAAAGTACCTGCGTAGCGAGACTGGAAGGAACATATACATCCGAGACACATTTATTACTGCTCGCAACGTCCGCACGGTAGTGGGACACCTTTATTAGATGTTTTTCCAAAATGAACGATATTACAAACTACAGGAAATATTGTAAGAATAAAGATGTTTTCACGTGTGAAAATCCAGGTGTAAACTTAAAGCCTCTTCTCTGTTAAAGATCCTGAGTGACCTAGCATGTGATGCAATTAGTGCACGTGCATTAGGGATATTCAGCTGCTCATGGAGTCAAGTAGGATGAATAAAGTCAATGGTGAGTCACACACTACACTCAACTTTAGTACAATTTCAGGAGTACAAGTATATTACCTTTGCTTTCTTTTTGACTCACGTGACTGTTTTCAAATGTAACCAGGACTTAATTACAATAATAATAGATATAATATGTTGGAAATAATAATAAAAGTAAAGAATTGAGTTTACGATTGTAATAACACGGCAACATCTTATAATTCAAACTAAGAATTCAATTATTTAAGTTAGAGTTATCGTTTATTTATGAGTTCAAATCATATAGCTTGATATATATTATTATGATCCTTTTACAATATATTATTCATTTGAGTAATTAATTAATAGAAACAGTTACTGATACTCCAAGTGTCAAAGGAACATTCAAACAACTAAAAGGCAGGCGTAGTTTTATTCTATTACTAGAATCGCTGGAGGAATCCGTCAGCCTATTGGTCTACCTGGACCCCTACGTTACAAGCAGGAGAAAATTAGAGCGCTGCAAGAAGCCTCGAACCAGGGATCTGACTTCCTAAGTGAGGTCGCTTAACCACTTGACCACAGATCGAGTACCACTGTTCAGAAACGCTCAGGTAAACCTGTAAGGTGAGCTTGCACAGACATGCCTAGCAAGTGCGCCATGTGGGTTGTCCACTTTGTCAGAGCCAAGCGAGCGATGATGCAAAACTGACGCATCGTTGGCTTTGTCTTGGCGGTATCCACTCTACTTCCACAGCGCCTTCTCGGGACAGTCTTGGTGGTATCCATTCTACTTCCACAGCGCCTTCTCGAGACAGTCTTGGTGGTATCCACTTTATCTCCACAGCGTCTTCTCGGGACAGTCTTGGTGGTATCCATTCTACCTCCACAGCGCCTTCTTGGGACAGTCTTGGTGGTATCCACTTTACCTCCACAGCGTCTTCTCAGGACAGTCTTGGTGGTATCCACTCTACCTCCAGAGCGCCTTCTCTAGACGGCCTTGGCAAGTACGAGCGGAGGGGACAAGGTGATAAAAAATTAAAGAAGGCAGGGAAAATGGGGATGGGGACGAGACCTAGTCCAGTCCAGTTCAGCTCAGTCCACACCCACATCCTGAGGCAAACTAAACTGATTAGACACACGCATGTATTCCACCCGTGAGGCATACCGATACAGGCATACCTGTATACGTATACCTGTGTAAGCATACTTGGGGAAGCATACCTTTCCAAGCATATCTATGCAAATATACCTGTGCCAGCATACTAGTGCAACTGAACCTGTATTTGTGTAGGAATGGCTGTGTAAGCGTGTTTGTGCAGGTATATCAGACTGTGAAGGATACCATAACATGGCTGAAACAACTTTTTTCGTTCAATCAGGTGTACGTAATCTGAAGCTATGTAATGTGGTAGGCGCGGACCTGTCAGTTATACCTGACCTTGGTATACCTGACAAGTCTATCAGACTGGAAGGTATGTATTCATTATCCGTATTTTTTCTACCATATTGAAAATAAATAGATAATGCTATAATTAGGAGGTCTGTAGCCAGCACTCAAAAAAATTGCGATCATGAAGGATGTTCTTGTAATTTTGGCGCTGAATTTTTTTTAGACTTTGCTAGCACCGATGTGTTTGTCCCGTAAATGCTGGAACACAAAAAAGTAAGAAATATAAAAAAATATTATTATTTTTATATTACAGTTAGGGAATCTGTGATAATTTCTTGATCTTTTTCAGTTGACTAAGCTGCATAGCTTAAATACACGTGTACTCTAAATGTACGCTCATAAAATTTGATTCCTATCGATTGAACGTGATCTTACGTGTGAATTTCTATAAAAGAACAACGTTTAATCTAGTTTTAGGGGACAGCCTACCAATGCTTCCAAATATCGTCATCCATAATATAATTTGTTGAAGGTTTCGTAGATATTTCTGTTACGCTTCAACAAATTAGAGCACAGAAATTAAACTTTTCATGGAAATACTTCGTTATTTGAGTTGGAAATGTCAAACATCAGTACAACATCAGCATGAATGATCGTAAAGAGACTGTAAATCTCCCTGAAGAATTAATGTGTGAATTTAACATCAAAAATTAATGAGAGAATATCAATGACATTGTAAATATTGTGTAAAGAAAGGATGAATATTCTCGTATTAGAGGAACAGAAATGAATATTTTCTGTGATGAACTAGTAGTCTTTAGGCAAACTAACATGAAAACATTACGTCTTCACTGTAAATCCAACTTAGAAAGTGGGGGTGAGTAAACCAAGCTTATTTATTCTCAACAGATTGATACTCTTGCTACCTATAATCTGCACTTGCCAATTTATGCATGTGACCTTCTAAATGAAGCTTCATCAATCAGATCCTTGGCCAGTGAATAGTGGATTCCGAGATCAGATACAACATCCCAGCCTCATGCAGGGAGTCCCACAATGCCAGGCTGGGACATCAAAATTCCCAGCTTCATGCAGGGAGTCCCACAATGTCAGGCTGGGACATCAAAATTCTCAGCCTCATGCAGGGAGTCCCACAATGTCAGGCTGGGACATCAAAATTCCGAGCCTCATGCGAGTGCAATTGCGCTTCTTCAGATTCCTGAATATGGGTCGCACTGCTAAAACCATCAACAAAAAGAGGTGATGGAAGAATTATTTCAATTCCTCACATTTGTGAAGATGAGGGGGGCGAGGGGGGGGGCCATGACCATGACAGGAGGTCTTCATTATTTACGCGCGTCTGGATCCTCACAACTTTTACTTTCGTTGAGTTTCGTATTTTTATGCCTAGCTGTGTTACATTCATGATACTCTCTCTGGTCGTAAACAGTGAGTGCACATTTGGAAAAACGTTCCGGGTTTCAACGCTTGTTAGACAATTAATTTTCTGTGTGCAGTAAAAATTAGCCTCGAGGTGCTAAAAATTTATGCATGCACTGTTTTCATTCAAATTCTGTTAAATAACAACTAACATGATCGTTTCTATCAACGCATATGAAAATAATTTTTTCAGATCACTAGCTGTAACAAAAAGAAGAAAAAAAGAAACAGAAGACTGTGAAAGGAAATCAAAGGCGTTAATAACTCTATTTAACAAACAAAGAACGCACAACAGTCTTCCAACCCATGCTACAGAGATCCAAAGATCGTCTTTAAAAATTGAGTAAAATTAAACGAAAATACATCTTTTTTATCAAAATAATTCTGTAGCTTGGCTTCTTTTATTTTCAAGGTGTAATGTATAACGTTGAAAGTGAAATATATCAATTTAATTTTTAAACATGTTTTTTCTGCACCAACTGTTTCTAACCAGCGGAATACATGAATATTATTGAGCGAACAGATATCTCAGTCATGCCATGATATCATGAGACAGAAATGTATTTGTGTCAACCCTAAAGTACATTTCGCACCTCTGTTGAAAAAAAACACAGGATTTATTTATACATTAAAATAGTACGAACTTTTTTGACAGATAACTTGTGCAAAGTATTCTACAAACTACCTAAAAAGTGAAAATTTAAAACTCATGCAACACAGTGCGGTGTTTTGTTGTACGATTAACGGCATCTGAAACATGCGCAACAATTAAAAGTTGTTATAAAAGTAACCGTCTCTCCGCCGACCTGCCCTCGGTCGTCGTCGCTGACCTGTCCATGCAAGGGAGAAACTTGAGCAAGTCACCACCACAGAAATATTTTAATGTCGCCATTAACTGAACGCTCGTGAAATGCATGCGTTCTATAATGACTGCTTCCCTTTTGTGGAGGAGAAACTTCAACGCGTAAGTCTAATAAATTCTTCGGTATGATTAACGTTCTTACTGAAGAAGAAAATAACTTTAGTGATTTGCCCCTAGGTTCTGGAGGGTCCTGTCCACATCTCAAGTTTAATTAGTCAAATATTTTAAAGCATGGAATGTAATACTTATGTGCTGTAGCAAACGCGAGTGAAGTGATCTGTTCAGATGATGTCAGTTAGTTGGTGGGGTTCACAAGGACAAGTAATTAAGTAAACAGCAAACGGAGGCTCGGCACTCTAGGAACATAGAATTTTTATAAGAAATATGAGTAGATATATATACAAATATACTGTGTATACATACATGATAAATACATATAGACACGAGGATGGTTGATCTGGAGTAATTGCAACGGCTAACATATATTACTTCCATACAATGACACGATATCTGCAACATAACTGAAGTTATCACACTGAACATGATCCTACTTCTAAAGTTAAAGAACTGAAAAAAACTGATTTTTGGCAACCTCATATCGGTACTTCCAACTGTCCTTATCTATAAGAAAATTATAAATGCCATCATGACGTTACCTGGAGCACCTGTCACTTGTTCAATGGGTTTCGGTATTCATGAGTTACACCTTTAATCAACCTCTACGTAGTTTTTTCTCGCTTCCTGCTTATTCTGTATGTATTCTCTTCCAAGAACATGAAGTTTACTGGTCACAGTTTATCTAGTGTCTTCAGTTACAAGAGATTGAATACCACATGTGTTTATTTTTTAGTTCAATCTTCATTTATTCTTACGCAGTATTAGATTTGAAAATGCTCTCCTTAATGCCATATGTAGTCTTCTCTGACATGGGAAGAAAGTGCTAGAGTGTATTATTCTTCACCACAGAATTAAATACATCAACTCTATTTCAGAAGAAATTATGCTTCGAATCTTAATAAAGCCCTTGTCCCACCAAGCTTATTTTTCCAATCGCGCTATAATGGCTTACAAAATCAAATCCATGAATTCAAAAAAGTTTCTTCAACCCATTCTTATCTGCATTTCAACTTGAACTTCTTTTAATCCAACAGAATATCTCCCATTCAGATGGAGTGCTTCTCTGGACATGGGGCCTTGCTCTCAATAGCCTCTTATTGAGCAGGGAGCAGCAAGTAAAAAGGTCATGCAGACAAAATAGTGGGTGCGTTAACAGAGAATTGGCCACAACTCCTGGACATGACTTACGTACTTTCTAAAGACTAGAGGCCAGGGCGCAGCGACTGCCAGACAGCCCACAAATGGGGTAAAAAATACATATTTTGGAGGCCTCTTCCATGGTAGCTGGCCACGGGGTGTAGATGGGCTGTTGAGACCACTAATAGACTAGCGTTAATGGTCTACTCAGCCTGCAGGGATCTCTGGAGGCCAGCTGGTGCAGAAATGAGTTGGTATACAAAGGAAGTTGTTCGTACGTCGGGCGCCATGACGCAAATGGTATACATGTGTGGGTCAAGAGGTACACACTAGCAGTTAGCCTCAACTGTGAAAATAGTTTAAGCAGAAAATAAGGCTACATTTATGGACAGCAATTTTCTATACATGAGTTGCCAATTTATGGAAATGGAACTAGTAAACTCATGTATAAAGTTCACACTTAGCTCCATACACATTTATTTCATGTAAGCCTGATGGTGTCGAGAAATTTTTCTTTCAATTCTGTCAATGAAGCTCAGGAATTTTGAGGAGTATTTGTGATTGAAATGTGCACATCCCAAGGCTGGATCGTCATTTTGTCGCTCGAGAGAAACATCACAAAACTCAGCCAAATAAAATGCATTGAGTTAAGAGTAGAACAAAATACATTTTGAAGTTGTAACTGGATCGTCAAAAAGACATTTTTATGAAAGGAGTCGAAGAACTGTCCATCTAAAGGAAATGTAGTGTAGGTTGAGAGATGCAGAGACGTTAAACCGAGTGGGAATAACAGTAAACTGGTGTAAGTGCCCCAACGAGGGTAGGTAGCTACAAGTAGCAGCAGTTAGGGGGCACTGGCAGTGGTCTGGAAGACGGAGAGTGGATTAGGCAGTTAGTTGCCGGGCTGAAGAGTGTATTAACCAGTAGGCTGAAAGACAGGATAGTGGTCCAGGCAGTGGGTTAGAAGGGGGGCAGTGAGCAGTGGGGCAGTGGGTTAAATACTCAGTAGTTCACCTTGAGGACCTGCTCTGTCCCACTGAGGCGAGTCTTGTTTAGTAGCTCTGTGGTACTCTAATTTATCCCCACTTAATTTAGACAAGATACGCACATTTCCGTAGATAATAAACTAGTTTACAGTCATTAACGTAGATGCATAAGCATATGCGTTCGGTCATGGATATAGACTGGATAAATAGGCCACATTTTCAGTGCATGGCTTGTTTTATTTTTGGGCCTGTGGAAGAAGTGTGATGATGGTGAGGGTACTAAGAGAAGCTTTAATACGAACACTTCAGCAATGATACAAGTCAAGAAAAAATTCTTTTCGAAAATTTTACTTAATGATACAAAATACCATTAACTTTTCGCTACAACTTTAATACACATATAAATGTATGATATATAAACCCGGCAGTTTATAAATACCTGGTATCTGCAATACATATACAAATTATAAGAATCAATACATTGATAAAGACGCCAATTTACAGCGACCAAGTAATTGAATAAAGACCTGGTAATTTATGAAGAACTTGCTATTGCAATACATTTACAAATTATAATGACGAATATACTTATTTAGACCCGTTTAGTTTTAGCAAAATAATAATAGGCAAATGAAGTATGTACTACATTTACTGCTCGTGCGGCCTGTATGTATATTACAGGATCGTGTTACAATTGTGCAAGATGGATTTTTTAATTGATGCATTCAAACTGCGTTGCAGTGCCGAGACTAATCGTATCCCGAACAATTAAATGGAGAAAAAATGCAAAGGATATGATAATCACTTGCTTCTAGTCGTCCTCTGAGCGTGACTAGTTTTTCTGTGCGAGAACCTCACTGTGACGCATACTCTTTCGTACGCAGCCCTACATTTTCTTGCGTATTATCACGTACTCGTACTCTTCTCACGCATTATTCTTGTTCACCAAGAACTACCAAAAGAAAGAATGGCTAAAAGATCCCCGGCATGACCTATGTAAAGTAATCCACTAAAAGTATTACAACTAGCACCAAATTTACCTAGGTTTGAGACTAATCTTTTGAGGGGTCAAGTCACTCAGAAAAGTTCAGGCATGCAGGAGGAGGAGGGAGGGCGGTGCAGGTTGCAGGCGGTCATACGAGGGCGCATGCCGGTGTCCAAAGGCCACCACAGTCACGGAGACGCGGGTCACAGATCCTGCTATGGAAGTCTTACCTTTCTCGACGGAATGCGCCAGCCATGTCTATTTTTGACAGGAATTGTGCAAGCCATGCCTATTTTTGACGAGAATTGTGCAAGCTATGCCTATTTTTGACGAGAATTGTGCATGCCATCCCTATTTTTGACCAGAATTGTGCAAGCCATGCCTATTTTTGACGAGAATTGTGTAAGCTATGCCTATTTTTGACCAGAATTGTGCAAGCTATGCCTATTTTTGACGAGAATTGTGCAAGCTATGCCTATTTTTTACCAGAATTGTGCAAGCTTTGCCTATTTTTGACGAGAATTGTGCAAGTCATGCCTATTTCTGACGAGAATTGTGCAAGCCATGCCTGTTTTTGTCGCGAACTGAGAAGAAAAACCTTTTTTCGACGGGAACTGTGAGAGCCATTCCTATTTTTAACACATTTCCTGCGAAGTGACCCACCGGTGGGTCACTTAAGTTAGGTTCTGTAATTTTTTTAAATCTTTCTAGTGACTGTATGTACAAAGTGAAGATTTGCACCGGCTAGGCAATCGCAGAAAACGTGTTGAAGACAACTGGAACGTTCGTTCGTGTGGCAAATTGGCACCCAGTTCCGTCGGCTTGACCAAAACACTGTCCGCCCACCTTGATGTTATCAAGTCGACATCTATCATATTTTTGAGGGGAAATAAGACGTTCCATTATACACTACCCTGAAGTACGTGGGGCGCACCTTAATGCACGAAAAGCACTTGGTTGGACGCAGAAATGCATGCTCTACGTATGTTAGCGGATTGCCAAATTCTATCCATTGACTCGGTAGATTCTCGACCCTTCCGAAGTAATAACTGGATATTGCCACAATAGAGAATGGAGCCATCGTTATCAGTGTAATGCCTGTTATTAACATACACTGCCCGTTGAAACACGCAGTAATGCCTGTTATTAACACGCACTGTACGTGCGCAACAACGCTGTACTCTGAACAAGCATTTAGAGAGCTTGAAACCATGGTAACAGCAAGCAGATGTAAAGCCTAGGTATTATGGACGCACTACAACTCTATTTTTTATCTATCGATGTTTCACGCTTGATAATTCGTCACAAATTCAGCTTTCAGTAGAACAAGTGTAACTTCCAATTTTAAGAACAGTGTGGTGTTTAGTTAGAATTATACTTTATATTTTAAGCATTATCACCGCACCACGCTGAGTAACAAGCCAGCAAATTAAGAATCATAATGTGAAGTTTCATCTTGACGCGAGAACAGATTTATTTACTTGGTTGTTTAGCAATAAATGAGTTTTGTTCATTTAGTGTAGACATCTACAGACATCTACCCCAATGCAAAATACCAGGATACAATTCCACCAGAATGTCAGATGCTTGAATGTTGCAAAAAATAACTTTACAAATATCAAACAATAAAAATGAACTTGTGTCAAAGTTTACAGCAATGTTTGTTCAACATTTTTACTCTGAAGCATATATATAGATCATTCTATTTCTCGGACGAAATTTAGAAAATTTTCTTCATTATTTCCTGCAGTAATTTTCCTTTAATATGTAGTGTCGTCAAAAATTCATTCTGAATATAGAATCCGAATTGAATTATTTCGTTATTTACTATATATAATGAATTTAAGCAAAAAGCGTTTGCATGACGTCCTTCCATTTCAAGAAGTAGCTAAGGTATGCATCGCTGCTGGCGGTGTAGAATGTCTGGTGACAATGGGAAAAAATATTCATAGCCTTCGAAGCAGAGTTTCTTTTCCTACTTCTGCGAAGGGGCTTTGAGGAAAAAAAAAAGCATGCTTGAACTTTTAATCTCCTTCCTCAGATGAAATGCTACACGTACGCGATGGTGGTATCCAGCGCACATGCATGAACTTTTACCAAAAGTCCCCTACTTCATACAAACACAAGAACGCATTTGTAGGTCAATAAAAAAAGGTGGGGACCTGCAGGGCGCCCAGGAGACGTCAAGGCCGCCTGCAACTAACTGCTGCATGATGGGGGCGGAGCAGCAGCCTTCTGCGCGTGTGGTTGCCCACAGTTTGCTCTCATGTAAGAGGCCACCGAAATATTACCGTTCAATTTTTGTCAGTTGGTGCTCGAAAAAATTTAGGTCTTACGCAGAAGAATAATTGCTCAAGGTAACTTTATGACGAGGATGAACAAATTATATTATCAAATAAAAATTTTGTATTTATTTATGTGTAGAAATTTAAAAGTTAATTATAAAGCTTTTTTACGTGTTTTTTATCACTCCCTCTCTTCAGTCCTATAAGAAAAATGCCAGAGATTTCAAGGATAGCATACAATAAAAAATACATGAGAGGCATCCCAGCCTGATCAACTCAACAGCATTCCTACTAAAACACCTACAACATCAACATTTCAGTACACAGCATCGACCAGCTAATTCAAAATTAAAGAGATCAGAATGTCCAGTCATAAAAAGTCAGAACCTTGTGCCAGGTAATTCTTTGATTCATTTGATCTTTTTCTTCAAATACTTCCTATTTTACCCATTTCAACTCCTTAAACATTGATATATATATATATATATATATATATATATATATATATATATATATATATATATATATATATATATATATATATATATATATATACATATATATATATATATATATTTATGAAATATATGAATGTATATTTTTATTACTGCACTACATTATTTCACTTACAGGAGACATGGTGGACGGCTGGCTTCGCTTCAGGTCCCTCGCTTGTGCTCGTAAAAATGAGCTAAAAATTTCATAGGCTTTAGAGGACGCACTCATAAATTGTTATTAACTTGTAGCTAAAAACACCAGAAAATTGACACTGAAATTGAGTAACTCCGCGGCAGTTTCTGAGTGGCACTTCAGTTAAAATTATCACATTGTATTCAGAAGATATTTTTTAAAAAGAAAAATATTTTTTTCATCAATGCTATATCACTCCATTTATTTTTTAATAATTATTGACTACACTTTAAATTGATATATACCTATTCTACTCTTTATTTCCTGAAAATATAAGTACACGATCAATATATAGTTCGTATAAAAGTTATGTGATCAGAAAGGAAATTCAACTCATATCAATATTCAAGACGTCATTCCAGCCGTCTGGTTACTATCTCCTCCATCCACAGATTGCTGTGGCTCTTAAGACCTATCCACCGTACACCACGACCGCTACTAGCTGACTGGACAATGGCCATGAGTTAAATCCAGTTCTTGTCTTTCGTGCCAAAAGAAGCCATCTTACGTGCCTAAGCACTTAATAAAGTAGCACAGTTGCATGGAACATTCGTAGTCCGGACTGAATAACTTGATTCATCATATTGTTTGAATGCATGTGATCCAGTGTTACAAATTCTTGACTTTTAGCAGGGCGATAGTCACCAAATTCTCACCTAGCTAAATCTCCGGCGTAAACGTCATAGTATTTCTATGCCATAGTATTTCTATAGTTGTTGACTGGAGTACAAGTTCTCAACTCAAGATAATAACGTTTATCAGCGCGATGTACTTAGAGTTTTGACCCTTTGTAGTGATCACCCTCTATGTTGTCCTCGACCATAATTTAACTTGAAAACAATGCATAGTAGCGTCATAATCTTGCGCAGGAGAGTGACGGGTAGTGAGGAATCAGTGGCGGACTACCCAAACTCCATTCATACTATTTTCATGTACTTTCAAGACCGGGTTGAGTTTCAACCCTCAAGAAATCAAAGGATGTAATATAGAAATCGATTCAGAATAACGGTGAGAAAATGTGTTAAGTTACATGAATCTTGTTAAACACTTACTGGTTTTGGCGATTGATTTGAGTCGGTAAACATCAAGTCGTTCAAGCAGTCTGTCTTATTTCGTCGGTGTTTGTACTGACGGTATGTCTACTCAGCAAATTTTCAGCAGCAGAGGCAGACGAGACTTTTAAACATAGCGTCATTCCTGCCTTGCATATGGACGTGATCAGGTTGTGCCGAGATCGTGATATGATCAGGGTGTGCTGTAGCGGAGAATTTTTAGCTCTTGCGTGACCGTATTATAACAATTATTAGGATCTCTAACACTGAAAACAGAGCTCTGAAAAGTTGTGAGACGAGGTCATTGTTGACTGTAAATTATTCATGAGACTATGAACTATCATGGAAATATGAGTCTGTACATTTAGAACACCTACTGATGACAGGCTCTATCCATTTCGCAGTTCTAACTGTTACATGACAGCGGACTTCTATCACTAATCTTTCCAACTGAAGAATAGTTGATAACTTAGTAAAGTAACAATCTCAAACAACATTTTCAACACTTCTACAGCACATCTGAGAACATGAGTAAGGAGGTTAATATTTGTGTCCCAACATCAGCTATTTCAAAGGCACCCAGTGAAATGAAAAGGCTTGCTAATGCTGGCGTCCATAAAGTGGTCGGCGCAGATGATTCAATTGCCAATGTCATTTCTTCACTTCATATCTCGAACGATAGTGAAACAAAGAAAATAAGCAGCAAACTTGAAGAAAAGGAGTTTCCTGTGGGTAAAACAAAACATTCATCGATTGAGAAGAAAATTCGTGTCCGCAGAATTTTGACAAGTTATGATTTCACACCGTGAGTAAACCATTAAATTTTTCCTTTTATGTTTTATTGTAGACTTTTTTCTAGGTGGGTTTGTATTTGGAGAACTGATTTTAAACTGAGCGGATCACGATATTAAAGCAGTTGAACAAAAAATGAAAACACGTACTTCGAAAACTTGACTTCGAGTTTTATAAATGTACTGGCTTCTTCTGTCCCTTTCTTTCACGGAGAAACTGACACAGAGAGCGCTGAGTGAGGACAAAGCACTAATTGTAAATAAGGTAAATATATGTGGAAAATATCATCGCTAGGTGGAAAGATTAAAATATGTATTGGACACGACGTTACGCTGATATATATATATATATATATACATATATATATATATATATATATATATATATATATATATATATATATATATATATATATATATATATATATATATACATACGGACGTACATACAGTATATTTCACAGAACTAAAAAGACGAAGTAATTATAGGCTTGGTAAACCTGAAGGGCCAGAAAGTTCACTGACTTCTATGTTACCTCAAAAAACCCTGCTATAAAAACATTAAACCATATCAATTTATTTAACCACAACTCTTATCCAAAAGGTACACTAGACTGTTTAACAGATGTAGTACAGAGGATTGAGTAATTAACGGTATAACTCTTAGAACCCATGTTTATTAATGAACAAAACAAAAACACAAAACAAAAACGTATATTTCCAATAACGTTGGTACATAAGAAATGTTACAGCATTGGTTTTTAAAGATCCCTTATCATAAAATCCTTAAGTAGTAGGTATTCTATGTATAGTAGATATAACAGCAGTACCTACGGGTATACGTAAACATTCACATCATGCAATGAACGTTAAATATACATGGGGAAACAAATGAAACTTCACTTTTTCAATGATGACTTAAGAGGTAGTCATTGGTGATACATGTAAATTCTGACGTGGTAGGTATTATACGCATTTTAGGTGACAAGCGAAATATTTTTTTTTTAGGTACAGCTTAGAATTGACATCATTACATTTAACTGAATTGGATGTTTAACATCCGAGAAAGACCGAAAAAGGAAAATAATGAGAGTGAACATTTAAAACATGAAGGGGTAATTGTTATTAAATTGTAATTTCTAATAACTGGTTGACTGTATGGTATGGCTTGCTGATAATCGATTTAATTTTATCATTATTACAGTTATTTGTAAATATCATCATGTTTAATATGAACAGACATTACATATCAGAGAAAAAGAGTAAAAAAATAAAATAAAATAGAACAGTGAATGTGTCAAATTTTCAATATTTAGATGTTGATATAGATAAGAAGAGCTGTAGTAGACTAAAGTTCTGAGGTTTCAGTCACTTATTGTAGCAAAGCAATTACTAACATTGACGTATAAATTTTTTGATTATGCCTTCGATAAGTAAAAAAATAACATAAAAAGATTACATATATATATATATATATATATATATATATATATATATATATATATATATATATATATATATATATATATATATATATATATATATATATATATCTAAAAGCCTTAGAAAAAGAATAATCTGAAGAGTAAACACAAATCATATAAAATTCTATTTAGCTTTAGGCAAAATACAATTTGTTTCCTATCAAGAAATTTTTTTTTGTTTTTTGTTGTGCACTATGAAAATTGAACATTTTTAACATTTTAACGTTTATCAGGTTAAAAAAGCACCAATTTATAAACCTGAAATATAACAGAAAAAAGTAAAAATATTCCGGTTTTTGATAAAATTAAATTAGTCGATTTGACTACAGAGCTGAGGAATTATAGCACGAGTTTGACATTTACGTATGTTTCGTTTGAATATTGTTTACTCTTTCAGTTTATACTTGAGTTGTGTGACACAAACACATGGTAGACACTTATATGGAGCATGTTTCGTTACAAAGTTAATTTTTTGTTAATCATGCATAGGAGCTAAATTTTCTGTATTTGTTTGCTACTTTAATATGCAAAAATGACGTGTCACGTTTTTTTTTTAAATTCTTAATTGATTAGTTTTTCTTCACATGCGTGGGCAGTTTATTCTAAAGCAATGCACCTGAAATTGAAAGAGCCCTTTGTTCAACATCGGATGAGCGGAAACTGATGTTAACATCGTGTCGTCGGTTAGGTTTCACACCCATGTTAGTGGGTGGATAAAATTTATCAACGGTGGCAGAACTTTGAGGGCGATATAGAGAGGAGAATACATATTTGACATTGTGAATGAGTAGTCTTTGTTCTATCGAGGTCCAGTTAAGCTTTTTCATGAGAGGTGTTGCATGATCGTTCTTTCTGAAGTTTCCTTTGCATACTACTTTAGCAGCAAAATTCGTACATTTCTGTAGCTCTTTTTGAAGACGTTTAGGTATATCTCCTCAGACGAAGTTACAGTAGTCATAGCGTCATAACACTAAAGATTGGATGGCTTATAATCTAGTATTTTCATCAAGCATGTTCTTCACGCAGTGAAGGAACATCAATGTACCGTTAATTTTGCTGCATGTTTTCTCTACGTGGGATGTGAAAGACATGTTTTGATCAAACCAAGCGCCTAAATTTTTTACTTTTCCTACTGGTTCAATAATGTCATTTCCTATCGTTAAAGTTAAATTCGGGAGCTTTCTTGCTGTGTTCTTGGAACCAAAAATGATGCACTGTGTCTTGCTTGTGTTAAGCTTGAGACCATTTTGGTCGTACCATGATTTTACGTGTTTTAAAAGTATTTCAGCATTTGTTTTTGTCCGAGATAGTTTGGCCGGCGTGCTTGTCATTGCAATTTGTACGTCATCTGCGCACATAGAAATTCTCGTGTTTGACGGCATGGATGGAAAATCAATGATGAAAATAGAGAACAGAAATGGACCGACAATAGAACCTTGTGGAACGCCGAAATCATTTTGTATGGGTGATGAAATTGTGTTTTCTGGTCGGACTGTGTGAGAGCGGTTTGCTAGATAGCTCTGAAACCACCATGTGGCAATTCCTAAGTTAGAGATTTTCTGCAGAAGCCGTGTATGTTCAACACTGCCGAAAGCTTTGGAGAGATCAAGCAAAAGCAAGAGAGTGACGTTCTTATTGTCAATGCCACTATATATTTTCTAGGTGATGTTAAGCAGCGCATCTTGAGTGCTGGTATGTTTTCTGTAAGCATACTGGTTTGGATGAAGTAAGTTAGATTCGTCCAAATGTGTTGAGAGTTGGTTCGATATTACTTTTTCTAGTATTTTGGATAAGACTGGTAGAAGGCTAATTGGCCTGTAATTTGATGCAGTATTGATGTCACCTGCTTTATGCAGCGGTTTGATTATGGAATGTTTCCGCTGATCCGGGAATTTGTTTGTCGCAATAGAAGTATTGATTATCAAATGTTTTCAGAAAACAATAAAACATCCCTGAAGGCGTGGAGCTGCATGGACCCATCTCCGAAGCTCCAATAAAAGTGAAACAAGAAGAAGAAGAAGAAGAAGATTATCAAATGAAGCAATGGTGCTGTAACATTGAAACTGTCTTTGATGTATTGAAGGCTTATGTTGTCATGTCCAACTGCCTCTGGATTTTTCAACGAGTATAAGATTCTGCGTATTTCCTGTAGACTAACTGGATTTGGTTTTCATGTGTTAGTTGTATCTAGTAATTGGGCAGGATTTAGGCCAACATTAGCAGGTTTATGCGCAGTAAATTTGGATACTTCGTCGAAGACTTTTGCTCCGACTTCAGAGAAGAAAGTATTGAAATTAGTGGCTGTTTCCAATGTATTTTCGAATTTCTTCTCTCTTTTAATGTCTTTGTACTGTGCTATTTCTTTGATGATTTCCCAGGTTTGTTTTGGATTTTTCTTTGCTGTTTGTAATTCCTTTTGAAAGTGCTTTCGTTTTGTTCCGTTAATTTTTTTCCGGAGGGTCATTGCATGATATTTATAACGGTCCCGTAAAGAGTTGTTCCATTTGTTACGTTTAAATTCGTATGAGTAATTTTTTTTCACTTTGCACAATTGTTTTATTTCATCCGTTATCCAGGAGGGACGCTTTAGTTTAGCTCTCCTTGTGGTGTATGGTGCACATTCGTTTAAGGCTCCTAAGAAATTCTCATTGAAAATTGAGACTTGACTGTCAACATCATTGGTGAGTTCCATACTTTGAAATTCATTCCTCCTATCCCATAGTTTTTCCTGGAATAGTTCTGGTGTGTATAGTCTTCATACAGTAGGTAATTAAGCAGGATTTTGGCTTCTCTTTTGCTACGTTAATTAACACGTTGCCTCCGATTGCCTGGCCGGTGTAAATCTTCACTTTGTACGCATAGTCACTAGAATGATCTGAAAAAATTACAGAACCTAACCTAAGTGGTCCACATACGTACCACTTCGGAGTCAACGTGTTAAACATTCTACCGCGTGATGGTCGGATACTGAAGGTGATATTTTAGTGCTGATTATTGCTTTAGGATTGTTAGTAATTGCTAGATCTAAGAGAGTTTTGGAAGTTTTTGTTGTGCTAGTTGGTTCTTGGACCATTTCTGATAGATTAATTCTGTTTAGCATTTTGGTTAGCTTATTACTTTTATTATTCAGGTCTCCGTCGAAATCACCGAAAGCATAGAAGAATTTTTTGGTTTCTGAAATTGTTCTAACCATCTTCTGAATAAACTCTAAAGACAATTGTAAAACTGCAGATGGGTGTCTGTAGACGGTGCCAATAATGAAAGATTTGTGATTTTTCATGATACCTGCACGTTAAGCCATACCATTTCTATACCCTCACACATTTCTTTTTCCAAAATCTGTGATGTTGTGTAGACCTGTTTGATGTAAATGCAAGATCCGCTGCCTCTATTGTTTTTTTGCCATCGTATCGGTAAAGTGAGTAGGCTGGGATATTAAAATGTGAGCTTTGAATTCTGGGACCAAACCATGTCTCAGATACGCATAAAATGTCAATGTCTTCAGTTATTATCATTACTTTGATGTCATCCAATTTGTCGTTGAGGTTTCGCGCGTTGATATGTTTAATTTTGATACGATTCATTTTAGGGTATTTACTCGAAGTTGTCCATTCGTTACGTCGTGCGGAACATTTTGCATTAAAGTGTGAGGGTTCGGTGAGGTGCTGTTTGGTGCTTGTGGTGCCAGCCAAAGGTGTTGTGTTTACCTTTGCATTATTGTGTAGTCATCTGGACGCTAAAATTTTATTAATGGGTGCATTTTTTCCTTAATAAGAGCACTGTAGTGGTAGTCTTTCAGATGGACTAATAATGGGGATTTGTTTATATTCCGTGGTATTTTAGGCTGAACTATTGTCTTCCATATACCACCCACCTGTAGCGTCCTGTAGATATGGATCGGTTTTTGTAGAGCATTGGAACTAATTTGCGGAATGAGGTCCACGGCTGCATGATCGAATATTTTATTATGTAGGTATTTGTGTACCAAAAAATCAAGTCTATTCTCGTCGATAAAATTTGTGTAGTGGTTTTTATTTGTTCTGCTCACAGTTTGGACGGCTTTCATTAAAAATTCATAGGCTTGCATTGTGTTCAGTATTTCGTTAAGTTGAATGGCTACTGCATGGAGGAAACAGTGTCCGTCAGCCAAAGTGTAAGCCAATGTTACATTCAATGATTTTGTTTGCATACATAATGTATCAATGTTTCGTTATGGTTTTTATGATTATTATTATTATGTTTGCATACATAATCATGGTACTGAGTCTTTATTATTGTCGTTCGGCTGACTTTTTGAGAAAAAGGAGACCTTTTCACAATTCTGTCTATCTTTGCATGTTTATTTGGATGTCTATGACTTATGGATGATAGGAGCATTGCGCAGTCTGTGCTCGTATCATTAGAAAGTAAGGAAAATTTATTATTTGTTTGTACGTTATAGTTGTTAGCAATTGAGTCTGTGGATAGTTGATTTATGTGTATTAAGTGCTGATTCGGTGGACTGCCGTCATTTCCTTTTGATTTTCATTTTGGGAATTTCTAACGCGTGTAAGGCATTTACGTGCTTATGCTCGGTTACTGTTTTAGAACATGTGTTGTTTATTTGGGTTGTATTCATTATTATGAGTTTATTGGGCGACAGTTCAAGATTAGTGTTTTTGTCTGGCATTTTTCCAGAAAGTGAGTAGTACGGTGTGTTGAATCGCAGCGTTGATTTCATAGCAATTTGGACAAGAAATTTTTGAGTTTCTTTCCTAATGTGAGGCCAAGTTTGGTGGTTCTTGATTGTCTGAGCGTGAGTTAAAGCACATGTTCGGAGTGGAATAAATGTGAAATTCAATTCTTTGTAGAGCGTGAGCTCTTTACTCAGTAGAGTGTTTTGTCGCAATAACTTTTTTGATTTGAGTCAGGCCTGATTGTGAAAGGTGCAGGTCCTGGAAACCGATTATGTAATTTTTAAATTTTGGCATCCAATTTATGGTATGCAGAAGGTCATTAAATTGACCAGATGAGATGGTTTGGATTCGGCATATGGTGTCGATGTCATTTCTTTCTACTGTTGAGAGAATATTGTCTGCCACAAGTAAAGTGTTAAGAGGTCTCTGATAATTTGGATTGGAAGAAATAGTGGAGGGAGTTAGGTATGAGGACGTAAGAGCTGATGACAACATTTAGTTTGAATAGCTGTTCAATTATAAACTGAATGTTGGATAGAGCAGTGGAGACTGATGTCGGTTTAGGTGGTACACGTTTTTCTAGAATTTTTTGCAGTTGTGATGCCGTAAGGGCCACTTCGCTATTTAATTTGTGGATAACGTGTGAGCTCTTTATTTGCAAAGGATGCAGAGAGCCATCAAAACTGACGCTTTTACTAACATTCCCTTGCCCTGAGATTTGAGTGGGGACTCGGGTGGGAGTCACCTGCATCAGATCATATAAACTCATGAAAGAATTTAGTTCAAATAACTGGTTAATTATTAAATGGATATTGGACAGAGCAGTAGCAATTGAGGTAGGATGAAGGGGGAAGCGTTGTTGTAAGATTTTTGCTAGTTGAACTGCTGTTAAATCCAAATTGTTACTTACTTCATGTATAACATACGAAATTTTTATTTGTAAAGGGTGCAGCGATTCATCATAAGTATTTTTTACGTATTATACATTGGAGTGCACTGCGAGTTGGGGAAAACGATTTATAGGCGTATCAGAATTGCTAATAGCATACGGAGTGTTATTTGCATGACAGTGACTTTGCTTAAATGAATTCTTAACGTTAGGCTTATAGTATAACACGTGACTGTCGTGAGATGCGATTTGGTTTCTCACATTAGCGTGAACAGATGGTATTTTCATTGCATTTGAGTCATGCATTTGGTCAGTTGCGTAACAGATATTTTGTTGAGACAATGGCTTAATGCTAGACTTATTATATAACATATTATCGTTCAATGCTATTCGATTATTTCTTATATTACTATACGCTATGTGATGTTTTGCCTTTGAGTCCTCCACGGGCCATGTTACTGTTGACCTTAAAACTATGTACTGCTGTCGATTGACAACCCCCCTCGTTGTTCGTTGTTTCCACCCTCTTGTTCGAAGCTGGTGTGGCTGACGCTGTAGGCCCTGTGTGTGCTGGGGTGTTCAAAACGCCGCTGACAGAATTTAGTAGGACATTTGGATCTTCCGTCGTCAGTTTTGTTGACCGTTCTGGCAATGCTTTGTGCACTCTGCTGTGAGGGTTGTGCAACTTTTCGTTTGCGGTGAGTCGAGGTGCAGCTTTTGTTTCAAGTTCGTTGATTACTGAAGATGTTAATGGTTTGGGCAGGGTCTGCTGTGTTCTACACGTATGTGTTATGTTTATGTTCGTTATCGAAATACTGCGTTTGCGACCGAGATCCGCTGCAGAAATAATTTTTTTGAGGAATGTTTATGTTTTGAAAGTTGTGTGTTTGCAGATGAAGCTGGTGCTTTTGCTGCTGTTTTTGAGCATATGTTAAAATCTTGAGACGGTGTCTGTGCAGGGGCCATTATTTGTGTTTTGCCTTTGCGTGTTTTGTGTGTTGTAGTTTTGCGGTTGCTGCAGACGTTCTTACTAGTAGGAAATGCCTCAGGAGACACTGTAGATGCAGATTCTTAGCTGCTGAGCGATTCATATACGAATGCATGGTGTTTTTTTGTTTTGTTTCAATGTTGCATCACGTTCGAGCTTAGAAGGGAAAATCAAAGGAACCTTTGCCTGCCATATGCTAGCATTTAAGAATTAATTGTGACTTCGGTAACGTCATCCAATGAACTCAGTATAGATACTGAGATTATATATATAGAGTGAGAGGGAGAAAGGATGAGAGAGGAATAGAGCGAGAGAGAAGAAGAGAGAGAATGGCCTTTAAAGGTGGGTCAGGGTAGATGTTTTGGAAGAAAAGGTGGTGAAAAGGAGGGAGGGTAGGTTTTGGAGGGAAGATGCTGTAGAGGGAAGGTAGAGAGGTAGAGGGGTTTGCTTAGGAGGAAAGGAGGTGGAGGGAAGTTGTTCGTAGCGACACATAAGTGAGGCTTTGTGTCTCCTGCGCTAGGCAAGTACGAACCCGGTGGGAGGGGTAGGAGGTAGCGTTCATACCTATCCAGAAATGGTCTGTAGCGATATTACATCGCCCAGTATTCTAATTAATAAAATTAAGTATAAGAAGTAAAATCGTCATTTGGTCCTAGCATAAAAAATTCTAGATACTGTATAAGCGAAAAGATTTACCCACT
>VCRD01001838.1:70217-88230 GCA_006783055.1 Trinorchestia longiramus
GCCATTACTTTGATGCAGAAATAAAGCTGAGTACTAAAGCTCAATTGGTCTTTCAGTTCTTCTCGAGTGGGTGCTATACCGCAGGCAATTTCAACTCATATTAAATTGAAGTTCACCGACTGGTTGGCAAAAGCAAATTTCCGGCCTTAACCCAGAAGGTAACAGGTCGGTCTATTCGTTATTTAAAGATGTTGTGGAGATTTCAGGTAGAAGAACAATGGTAGCTTTCCTTTTGTACACAAATGTTGTTTTTTCTTCTTCCTCTTCTTCTTGCAACGAGGAGAGTTATTCTTGCATTTGCCATGGACAGGTTTGGATTTATTCAAACTTTGATGCGTGATGAATTTGGAATCACTATTTCTTTTTATTTAACCAATACCTTTGATTATCAATAAGAAGGGTGCAGACACTTTCACACTGATACTTTCTTTTGTAATAGTTCATTTTCTCAATTGTATGTCTGGCCGATATTTCCGATGAGGTACTCAAAAACACTGCTCCCAACTGCGTGAGCTTTCTTTGCACTTGGGAAAAAAATATCTATATAATCTCTCTCTCTCTCTCTCTCTCTCTCTCTCTCTTTCTCTATATATATATATATATATATATATATATATATATATATATATATATATATATATATACATATATAAATGAATTAGCTCAATATGAAAGGAGAGGAGGGTGCATATCCCGATTTACCCAAAGAAGCAAAGCTAGCACCTGTTTTGAAACTCTTGATTGAAAATAAAATAACTTCGATCACTTGAGAACTGAGAACTTACAGGGAGGGTAGGGAGAAGGGTAAGCTCTGCTCAACTGAGGGTAGTTTCTTTGAGCGCGAGGACCGTTCTTAGGCCTACGTTTAGTCACTATGTCAAACACTGTAAGCATTTGGACAGGATTATTACTACATTTTTGCATAAAATTTGTACGCATTCAAACTTTAGGTCACTTTTATTTCTCAGTTTGATGGGGGCACATTCACGGAGATGTCAGTTTGATTTAGATGCTTGGTAGTACTGTCTTTCTGTCACATTTTGAATAATTTGAAACCAATGAATAAAAAGGCAACAATAAGAAAGAGTAGTTGAATAAAAATAAGTGGATATGAATGCATTTCGATGTCTTGATAACAAGTTGAAGACGTTTAGAGAATAGCCTTCACGAGCCACTGATAACTTTTTGAAGGATTTTTGCCTATTTTTTTGGTTGTTGATCACGTTTAAGGTTTAAGACATGATTATTACACGCCAATAGATCCCCGTTGTTCCCTTTTCCTAAATATTTTAATGCTATTCCTTCACATCAGTACTGTGTTGCCTGTTTTTCGGTTGCTTCATATATTAAATGTAAATAATAACGAAATTATCGTGTTAAAACTAGATTTACAAAAATACGATCCTTGAATCATATGTATTATATACATATACAAGTGATGAAACTAACTAAAGTCAAGATATTTCTAATACCTGAAAAATAATTTTTCAACGTGAACAACAATCATTTATGTAGTTGACTGTCCAGCGAAATGACGAGCCATTTATTTTGAATATAGAGGAAATATCTCCCCTCTGTCAACGCTTCGCACTGCGGCAGTCATTCTCTGTTGCGCGCACGCTTAAATCTGCTGAAACGTTTTGTCGAGTAGTTCATTGTATCTTGTAGTAGATAGTTTTGATTTATCGATATGAGTAGTAAAGCACATCCTCCGGAGTTGAAGAAGTGAGTACAAACAAATTTAGAAAATAGTAGTATTATAATATTGTTTTGTGTGTGGGAGTACCTGACGATTAGCATTCTTATTGCAGTGAATTATACCGTAGACAATATGTATTAGTAAACAAAAGCTGATTTTTGAAGGACGGTGTGTGAATTTGTTAACTGGTCGTAAAAATAATTATATTCTAAATTAAATTCAACCAATCTCACATTTTTGCCTATGTACACAGTCCTGTACAACTCGAAATGCTTCCCAACGTGTTTCAACACTCAGTGTCTGTGCATTTATTCAGTACATCAAAGATGGCAGTTCTCTCCTCTTCCAACTTGTAACCCTAATAACTCAATGTTGAAGCATGTTCACTATTTAAAAGAGTTATATACTGCAAAGTAAAAATTTCTAATTAATCTACACCAGTATAGTTAGAATTTAATTAAAAATTCTGAGCCCAGCTCTGTTATGATAATTGATTAGTTACTGTACATTAAAGCTTGAAGGGTAGGTGTAGTTACCATGCTCTGCAGGTAGTGTGAAAGACCTCAGTTGGTGTCAGTGAGACATGGAATTTGAAACTTTGTAACTCAGGTATCCTAGGTAAAAACCAATAGTAGAAATTCTTAAGGACTAAGATTGAGTTGGTAAATAAAATAAAAATACTATCATTATTCTGCAAGTAATATAATCAGATTTTTATGAAATTTTTGTTGTAATTGTCTATATTAAATGTTGACCTATGTTTTGAAACTAACTATTTATATACAGGTGCATGTTTGCATGAATATTTCTTTTGAGTTAATTGACTTGACTAGAAAAATTACATGGGATACTCAGAATTATACAAAAATAATTTATTACAATTGGACATTTTATTATCAGGACAACACAATCATTATCCATGAAATTTTTTTAATTAATGTGTCAGTGAATGTTATTACCTTTTGAATAATTTTTAGCATTTTAGGCACATTTTCTGGAATTATCTTTAATTTTAATAAAAAGAAGAGAGCAAAAAACACTGATAAAAATTTAATTATGATGCGAATGTTTTGGGCCAACGCCCATCATCAGGTTTTTTTTAATAAAAAATCTAACCTACACCACTGAAACAAAAAAAGAAAAAGATGTACAAACATAAATTCAGAAGCATAGCTAAAAGATATATGACAAAAAAACACAACTAAGAACCTATAATGGTAAGGGGGTATGAGCTTAACTGGTTGTTAAGTGAAGGCTTGCATTTAAAAATTAAAAGAGACTCTAAAATTCTAAGATCTAAAACACTTGAAGCTGCACATACAACTTTGAAATGACTAGAATTGGGTATCATATTGTGTGTTTCCGCATGATCGCATCCTCTTTTTATCAAGCATTTTAGTGGAAATTATTTTATGGAAAATATGGAGTAAAACTATGTAAATAGTCACTGGAAACCTGGAACTGACTTGCCATAGGGTTTTCTAGTACTTTGAGCTGCTACTCATTTTCCCATGCTGTTTATGGGTTGTTTGATTCCCTTCTTAATTTGGTGTTAAAATAATTCATATGCTCTCCTTCAACTATCAAAAGATATCTACTTTAATGAACTTGGCAGATTTGTTAAATTTAACTTTCCTTTACACCATATTAAGGAACTGATTTGATTATTAGATCTTAATTTAGCCTTTCCTCTCTGATATGATGTGTGTCCTGTAGATATTTCAATTACGCAAGAGTCCACTTGAAAGAGATAAGATAATTAATTAATGGGTAATTTTTACATTATATTTTGTTTTTACTGTACACAATGAATGGATTGATTGTTAGTAATTTTATCATATGATAACCTCACTAATGGATTAATTTTGACAGGTACATGGACAAACAGGTGAAGGCTAAACTCAATGGAGGCAGAATTGTGGAAGGAGTCCTCCGTGGCTTTGATCCTTTCCTCAACCTGGTGGTGGAGAACTGTATTGAAGTCAGGAAAACTGGAGAAAAAGTCCAAATTGGAAGTGTGGTGAGTTTTATTATGCAGTGAATGATTACTGGTGTTCTAATCTTTGGCATAATGTGTCACAAATATCTTCTACTGGTGTGACACTATGCAAAACAGTGTAGCTATGTAGCTTCATTTTGTTTTATTTTGAAAAGTTCTTAGTGAACTTAGAGTTTAGGTAATGCTGTTTTGAAGCTAATTGTTATTGCCAAAAAGTGTGGTACAAGAAACAGCACATGTAGGACTGGTTTTTGAAGGTTACCTTCAGACCAAAAATTGTTTCATTACCACTTGTGCCCATACTATTTGCTGTTGAGGTATTGTTGGTGGAAAGGAATGGAAAAGTAAGAAAAATGAATGTTAGGAGTTTACTAGCATTGGCATTTTTAGTCAGTACTCTCAGTAGTGTACAATATTGAATGTTTCTTGTCAATTGTGAATGATCCTATAATACAATATGCTTCATATTGTTAAATATGTGTGAGAATTAAATGTAGTGGCTTCATCGAACGTATGTTAGCCAAGGTGGAGTGACTCAATCCATCTTGCACATTTATTTGCATGATGTTGTCCTTGTATTTATCTAAGTGCATTTTTTCTCCATCTTCTCATACTGGAAACTACGGATTTTACATATCTGTTACATTTTTTGTATTGTTTAGAAAGGTAAAGATTGTCAGTTTATACCTAGAAGCAGATTTCAGTAATCTTTTGAAAACCTGTAGGGACATCATTGAGGTATATATCATCTTGCACGTTTTTGCATTGTTACAGCAATTTTCTTCCTCATTGCTGTGAGTTGCCATGATATGTGTAAACCTTTTCTGTGGTATCCCCAACTTACTCCTGTTATTTTTATTATATATAATTAGATTGAATTTATTGTGTATTAAACATCCTTTTGTCTTTCTTAGTGATATATCTTTATAAGAAAAGTAGTAACTTATGATAATGAAATCTATAATTTTGATGGCTTTCTATGCTCTATTTTGTGTGTACCCAGTAAACTGGATTGCATTTACTTACAATTTCATCAAACGCTTTTTCAAAACTGGGCTCTCACCTTCATGATAGTCAGCTCTAGTGCTGTGGCACCTTCGTAGTTATATTTGGGTCTCTGTACGTCAGTGGCATCCAGTCTGCCACACAAGTAGACGCTGATTAGGATCCCGTGCCAGTTAGGTAACTTCATGTTGGCCACGTGTTCACGTAGCCTCAAGTTGGCCACGTGTTCACGTAGCCTCAAGTTGGCCACGTGTGCACGTAGCCTCAAGTTAGCCGCGTGTTCACGTAGCCTCAAGTTAGCCGCGTGTTCACGTAGCCTCAAGTTAGCCGCGTGTTCACGTAGCCTCAAGTTAGCCGCGTGTTCACGGATCTTCATTACAGGTGATGCGGGGGAGTAGCATCGTGATGCTGGAGGCACTCGACCGGATATCCTAAGCTCACCTGCTTCCTCAAACACCATGGACTGGCCTCATCTGCACCACACATTGTGTGTATGCATCAACTATCAGCAGTCACGACCTTACTTTACAGGCAATAATTTATGTTCTTGCTATTCGTGTTTTCTCGCAGTATTCTCTCAAAAGGGTCTTAAAAATATTGGCCTTCACTTTCTTTCGATTTAATTGTTAATGAAATCTTAAAATAGATGTTAGCCTTTTCACACGATTGAAAAAATTTCAGTGCTAAGTTTGGCTTGTTTGGAGGATTGTTTATTATGATACACACTCGTGATTTTCTCAGTGGCTAATTCTATGGACATAATTTTAAGCGTCTTGTAACATTCTACGGCAAGTAAATGTAAGAATACTGAACATACTGACTTTAATTGCTTCAGTTACCTAGTATTTTATAGTATCAGTAGCTTCATGTGTGTGTTGTGTAGCATTATCTGTAACTTTCATGTAGGAAGCTGTTCATGGGAGGTTGTGACTCACAAGGTCTTCTTCAGTGTGTTCTTATTGTAGGACTAGATGCCCTAGCTGCTGTAGTGTGGTACGTGTGTGTTAGATATCCAACCTGTGCTAAAAAAGCAAATGACTGTACATATATTCAAATGTCCATTTATTAAATGTATGACATTGGATTGTAGAGTACCTTATCGTTGAGAAACTTAAGTGATAGCAATACATTGGCCGATAATAACAAACTGTGGTCATGCTCTCACAATGCAAAACGAGACTGCAAGCAAACTTCCAGTCAATGACCTCTTGAACATCCTGGTGTTTATGTCCACTAGAGACGCCAAACATTAGTCATTCTTATAGAAGTTTGTCGAAATTTAGTCTTGGAAAGTTCTTGTTGAATTTTAGGGGTAGGGACAAAAGATTCTTGCCTGTACAGTTACTTGATGAGCTTTGGTGTGATCTGGGGGGCAGCTGTTGCTGGCTAGCGTATCAAGCTACAACTCGTGCTGGACTTCCTCATGATGTGTGCAGATGAAAACAGCACAACTGCAGCTAAATATATTCTTAATACCTAACTGGCAGTCTTGGCCGATACAGTGTGCGTTTGATAAAAAAAATCCGTGAAAAAGTTATTTTCTCTTTGTTTCTGTGTAAGCTAATGTGTTTCAGAAAGTGAATCATGTTTTCGAAACTCAGTCTGCTAGAAAAATACATGAACAGCTTTTATTCTGGTGTATCATACAGTACATGTATTAGTATTAGGTCTACAATTCTTAGCGCTAACATCTGAAGACTAGTGTTGATGCTCACAGCGACTCTTCCCGTCTTTTGCAATGCGGCTTGAGGTTGAGGCTTGTAAGGGCGCTAGATGAGCTTAATTAAAAGTGCTAACTTGGGATCAAGCTATCAATGAGTTACGGAGTTGGGCGAGCAAATGTCATTACTGCACATTTATATCTTCACAATGTAGACGAGATACGATGACGCTAACCTGGCAGTGGTGAGGCGGATTAGTTAACCCTTTCACGACCAAATTATTTTCATACTGATCAAAATATTGAGTAAATTACCACTTAAATTTACTAACCTCTACGTAATTTTGAACGAAACATTTAGAATGGGGGACTAAAGGGAATGATTTTTAAAATTTGTTAGGGACATATTAACCCAACGGTAGCGAAAGGATTAAACTAGAGGTTCAGCAGTCTAGTCACACGTGTACAACATCATTTTGAGTAAATTGAATCGTGGAGTAAAGGAATCGTGGTTAGTAAAATTAAAGTCTGTCGCCAAGTGCTTTTTGTTCCTTTTCTTAAAGTATATATTATACTCTGGTATTTCATACACTGCCAAATGAAATACGGGCGTCACAGTTCAGATATCTGATCCATCCATCCATTGTTGCATGGCTGCATGCTAAATGACACTGCAAGAATAGAAATTGCATTATTAGATTACTCGTACATGTTTCATTTGTCTAATGTGAGCAGCTATAAGCTTTTTAGCTAGTGTATGTTTATTTTACCATATTAAAATGCTACTAAAGATTTACTAGAGCAGAGAATTTTAGTTGAACGGATGATAAAAGTCAATCATTAATGTCTCTTTATTGCTGTTCAACTTTTTTGCTTCCTTCCAGCAGTAGTGCGTCTAACTAAACTTCAGGCCTGTCGCTCTCGAAACGCGCGCTGTTGTTCCCTCGGTACGTTTTTGCGTTGACCTGTCACATTTGAAAGCATTGCTTTAATAATGAATAAGATGAAAGGAAAGTAATCCTATTCCAATTGCATAATGACATATGTATACATTGGATTTACATTTTAATGACATCTTGGGACTGGTGACTTAATCTTGTGACTTTTATGTAAAGGCTCCTAGAGATAGCTAGCGATGATCTAGATTCTAGATCATCGCTAGCTTCTAGTAAGTAAGCTTCTAGATTCTAGAAGCTTGAGAAGATAGTTCTAAATTAACTAATCTTGTCGCAAGGGAGAAAATTTGAAAGCTGCGTAGGGATTTTAACCCTCAAAACTATGGACCTGGCAGCCCACACAATGGTTGCAGCACTCCACTTCAGTGGTTAGAGAGTTGATGTACTGAGGTTCAGGAAGAGCTGTCTAAGTCCATGCTAGTAAGATGAGAACTGAGTGGACAGATCGGTTGACAGAAACCTAATTTAACTTATCGTTGGAGCTCCCATCTCTGAAAGGGAGAAAGACAAATTTGCTCTTCATTACTTAAGTTTGCACCATAAATCGGTAGGTAAGGACTGTAATAAATAAATCCACTTGATTCCAATGTGTCACACAATGCATATATTGGCATTGGGTTTGGACTTTTTTGTTTTGAAATAAATTTTAATTGAGGAGCAGGTATAGTTCGCAACTGTCCAAAACTCATCCGCCTATCTGGATGTACGTATGCTTTGAATAGAGATATATATGCATATATATACATCATTGTTTGGTTCTCATAACAAATAAATTTTTGCTTTTATTTTGAAACACTATGCATCATGAACTAGGATTAAACCTATATATACAGGGTGTTGCAGATAAATCCGACACTTGACAAAAAGAAATGGGGAATAAAAACGAAAGTCTTACATGCAGATACCCGAAATTTTATTTACCAATAGTTTAAGTTCCATACTACATTATTTTTCAATGTAACAGCCTCCAGTAGCGATGACCATCTCAAGGCGGGTGCGAGATGAGCCCCACGCTTTGGCGACTGTGTCCTTGTCTATGGAGGCGAATGACTTCACGATGGCAGCCTTCAAAGAGTCGATTGTGTTGTGGGCATGTTTGTTGATCTTGGCCTCGATCACGCCTCAAAAAAAATAGTCAAGAAGGTTGCCGTCTGGTGATGAGGACGGCCACAAGTTCGGGTCGTTTTGGCGTTGTGTGCAGGAGCGGAGTCCTGCTGGAAGACGTAAGGGCGACCTCATCCATCCAGGGTTTCACCACTTTCTCCAGCACCTCCTGGTAGATCGCAGCGGTGATTCTCAGGCCTTTTTGAAGGAAGTAAAAAAAAGGTTGCAGTGGCATGACATGTCCCTTACTGGAGATGACTCCAAGAAGCATGACGGAGGAGGGAATTGCAATATTACATTAAAAAATAATGTATGTAACTTGAACTGTTGCTAAATTAAATTTTGGGTATTTGCATATTCAACTTTCGTTTTCATTCCAGATTTTTTTTGTCAAGTGTCGAATTTATCTGCAACACCATGTATATAAATAAAAAACGATGTATTACTAATTTAATTATTTAAAGCGCAAATAATATTATTTAGTTAAGTGGCATTGGTTGATGATCACAAACGATCCTAATATAATTTCTTAAATTGACAAGTTGCATTCATTCAGTTTTCCGGCTCTATATATTCTCATTCATATATTCTTAAATAGTTTAACTACTATTTCAATTACAGTTTCCCAATATTTTAGGTGACTGTTCAGATGAGATTATATATCGTCCCTCTAAATATACATAATTTGTCATCGTGCTTTTATTGTACTGTTTTTCATCTTTAATTAAGAAGTTAACTCAAATATTATAAGGGACAAAAATAAAAAAGTAGAATATGCACAAAATGTGCATGAGATGAAATGATATTTTTAAATTGTAGTCATGTATTATTCACAATTTCACGGATGCGTTCAGTGTTTAATATCGTCCGATTCATGCCGCACGTGTGGCTGGTTTTCCTTTGAAGATCAAACAAACGTGTTCTTCTTCTTCTTCTTGTTTCACTTTTATTGGAGCTTCGGAGTTGGGTCCATGCAGCTCCACGCCTTCAGGGATGTAAACAAACGTGTTGAGGTGTTTGTTTGATTAGATGTGGAGGAGTGAAAAAGTCCCAGATGAGTGAAATAAATGTAGTGTAGTTCTTTTGGATAAGGGTGGACATAAGAGTATGAAAGAACAAAAATTATAGACCTATTGCTCTGGCTGACACAGTAAGATCTTTTGTGGAATCCTAAATGAAAGGATGAAACATGTGGTAGAAGAACAAGGAGTAATGGTGGAAGAACAGAATGTATTTAGGAGTGATAGATGTGGTGAAAATAATTTGTTTGTAGTAAGTGTAATAATTGAAAGAAAGAGGAAGGAAAATTAAAATGTGTATCTTGCATTTTTGGATATTGAGAAGGCATATGATAGAGTAGTCTGTAGGAGGTTACTAGATATGCTAGGAAAAATTCATTTTAATGAGAAGATAGTGAACATCATGAAAAGGTTTGTATGAGAATACATGTGCAGTATACTGGCTGGGAAATTTAGTGATGGTACAGGTGAGGAGTGTAAGGGAGGTGAGACAGGGTTGTACCCTGTCTCCCTTACTGTTTGGCCTCTATTCAGTAAAATTAGCAGTACACCTGAGAATAAGTGGTTTTGGACTGAAAGTTGAAGAGAGAAACTGAGTTGTTTGCTGTATGCTGATGACATTGTTATGGGTAGTGAATCAGAGCCAGAACTGCAAAGGATGTTGGAGATTGTGGATGGATATAGTAAAGACTTCAAGGTGACATTTGGAGGAGATAAAGTAAAGTCATGGTTATAAATGGTGATGAGACTGATAGAGATAGAGAGTGGAATATTAGAGAAGTTAAGATAGGCAGAACTAAGGAATATAAGTACCTGGGATGTATGTTTAGTGAAGATGGATGTACAAGAGTAAAAGGTGAGAAACTGGTAAAAGTTATGCAGTGGTGGGGAACACTAAGCAGTATGGCCAAATATAAAGCAAATAAGTATGAAAGTGTCAGAGGAATTTAGAAGCATGTTGCAGTACCTAGCATAATGTTTGGCATGAATGTTATGGCATGGAATGGAGGAGACCTAGAAAAGAAGGTGGTGCTGCAGAATAGGGTAGGGCATTTGCCATTAGCCGCCCCATAATGGACAGCTGTAGAAGCTATTAGAAGGGATCTAGGGTGGAGTCTGTTTTCTGAAAGAATGGCAAAGGCTGTGTTGAATTATATGGTGAGAATTGAGCGAATGGAGAATAAAAGGTGGGTTAAACAAATTTTTGAAAGGAATCTGAGTGAAAGTCTTTGGGAGAACATTTGCTGGTGGCATGCAAGAAAACTGAAGATTCAGAAGACTGTTTGTGTTAGAATTGGAAAAACTATGGATGATTGGTTATTGAGAGATCCTGGAGGTAAAGAAATGTGGAGTGGGATTGCAATAAGAGGAAGAAAGAAATTGAAAAACTATGGCCTGAACAAATGGAAGCATAGTATGAATGGGAAAACTACTTTAATTTGATATGCCAGTAAGAATGTACCAAGGTTTGAAATGTTTTATGATGGGAGTTTTGGCAGCAACTCTTGTTTGCCATCAGATGTAAGGCATTAAGTGTGAATAGATGTACATGGAGATGGAATGAGGGAATACAAGGTTATGTCTGCAGTGTAACAGAGGAATAGAGGAAACAGTTGAACATCTAGTCTTAGAATGTAGTAAATATGAACATGAGTGAGAGCCTCATGAATGTGGTCCATGAGCAGTATGGAGAAAACAAGTGGAATGCAAGGTGTGTTGAAGAGGACTCTGGTATGAGATATCTTGTAGAGCTAGATGAGGAATGTAACATGTCTGTTGTGGATGCAATGAAAGATTTCTTAGTGCTTGCATGGAATAAGCAACAGTGATGTTGAATAGTCATTATTTTTAATATGACTTCCTGCTAAGCATGTGGGGCTGTTTATGACAAGCTGGATCTTTCAGTGATGCCCTCACTTGGCTGGTTCATTTGCATTGAATGACTCAGGGTGGCCCTAGAGGAATGACTTTAGATGACCCTGGCTCACAGGAGAAAAACTCTAGGATGCCTTCCTGTTGTATACTTGTGTATTAGAGAGAATTGAAGGCTGTTACAAAGTCCCCAGCCAAATGCTGGCCCTCAAATTTAAGTCTAAAGCCTAAGCCCTTAAAACTAAGGCCAAGTTCACCTTCAGTGATATGTGCACTCACCATAAGTGATTGTGTATGTACACCTTATGTTAAAAGACTACTCAGAACTGAAGACTATTTTGTAGTAAACCACTCAAAACTTGGCTGTCTTTATAGCAATGTTGCTATAATTTTTAGTATAAGATGGGGAATATTTGAAGACCTCCCCTGACGATTTTGGGATGCCATCATAAATTCTGCTCTGTCATGAAAATACAATGATATTTCTTTTAACTTTTCCTAATAATGGACAATTTTTTATATTTTCTGTAATTTTGGAGAGTATCTAGGATTGAATTGGGCAACCAGCTTTAAAACTAAGCCTCCCTGGTTATGCTAGTACTATGCTCCCCAGATTGATGCTCATACAGATTTTCAAAGTCACAGATGAAACTAATCATTGCATTGTTGGCTTGGCGTGTTGTAAGATATAAATTATAGCTTTTCTGAGCAAAATCTTGTATTTGTGTAGAGTGTAGACAGCTAGATATGTTGTAGGTTCCTTGTTACTTTAAAGTTAGTTGAACATTATACATGAATATTTTATTTTTTCTCAGGTAGATCAGTTTTCAGATTTATCTGTTAAGCTTATATTAAAAGAAGCTTCTAAACCATTTTGATAGTTTTAGATGATAGTTATTGTGATTACATAGACGAGAGGTAAATTTTTTCACTTAAATATAACATCTAAAACTATTAAAATGGTTTAGATCTTATATTTGAGTGAAAAAGTTATCTCTATTCTATATACTCAATACAAACTGATTGTCAAGCTGATATGCAAAGTCCTGAAAAATTTAGCATTCTACAATGAATTTGTATTGTTATATAGGTGTTCTCTAGCTTAGGTATTTTCTGTTAAAAGTCCAGTAGTATAATCATCTTTGAGAGAAATGTTGATATTTCCTAATTTTTAAAGCAGTGTGAGTAATTCATGTGGAAAGTTATTGATTGTTCCTGATTATTCAAGTCAATCAGGCTTGTTCCTGATTACATCTGATTCAAGTTATTATTCTTTCCTTTCCTGAGCATCTTATTACCTACTTAATGTACTGGCATGCTGAATTATTGTTATTACTTTTCTTTAGTAATTTGTTGCTACACTTACCATGCAAGGATTTAATACATTAATTGCAGTCCAGAATAATGATATCTCTTAAACTTACAGCAAAACTGGCAAAGAAATAACTGTAAATTTTACTATACATAATTATCTAATCTAATCAAATCAAATGGGAAAGAAAAAGCCTACATTTGACAATCCTCCTAATGTGGAGGAAGCAAAGCTATTGAAGCAGAAGCGTCAGAGACTGAAGAAGGAAAAAAGAGCATTGAGGCGACAACAAAAAAACAAGGAACATTCAGCAGTCCAGGATGAAACCATTACAAGTTCAACAGAGGTAAGTCACTCAAACTTCTTTCATTATTTGTATTCAAATACCAGTGAAGATATAGAATTCACCATTTCTGAGTTATAATATTTTCATTTGTGTAAGTATCAATTTCCCCATATTATTCCTTACTGATGATGTTATAGACTAGAGAATTACATCTTTGAAGGAATAGGTAGCAAGTATTACTATGTTAACAATGTACTTTCTATATATTGGTATTTACTTGCAGGATGCTAATCATGAGACACAGGAGTCAAAGATCGTTGTTCCTCCTGTCATCAACACCAGCAACAGTGGCAGCAAAAAGACACAAATGTCAACTGCCTATGATGCTCTGTGGCAGAATTACATCCCAATGAATGCTATGCTGGTCAGGCAGCCTGACTGGTATTTAGAGGTATGCAGTATTTATTTTTTAATGTTTATGTAAAACTGTAAGTCTGGATAGTGAGTTTTACTGTGGTTTTTTTCTTCTATTCTCATGTGTTAACTGGAAGTTGAAGAGTTTTGGCATACATTGAATTTTAAATTTTAAATCTGTAATACAGAACCAGTGACAGATAATGACCAAATGTGATGAGATGCCAGTATGATGACCGAGATATCCTTAAACTAATGGTGGAGGCTTTTGGATTCTTAATTTTAGCTTAAGACTGCAAGATCTGGTGATTGGGTGGGCAGAGATGTGTTTATTGTTGAATGTCTGTAATTTTTGTGACAGAGACAGAAATACTAGTTCATGTCTTGCCAGCCATTCCTTATCATAGATACTCCTCAATGTATTGGTCTATAATGGTTTAATGTTGCCAAAGTTTGGTAATAATTTACTTCTGCTACTGATTGATCTTGATGCAACTTTCCAAGCTCCTACACATATAATGCCAGTATAGGACACTTGATATTGAGCTCTGCTGACCTCTTTATATGTGTGGTAAGTGATAATTATTGTCTTCAGAATGAGAATCACAATTCTGAAAAGTGTTATTGATAGAATCATTTAGGAGTGTAATTTTTTCTTTTTAAGTGTGTGTTGCTTTTGTCATTATTTTTGTTCACTGTGCATAGCAGCTCAATTATCAAATGATGAATTAAATTAATACAAAGATATTTTTCCCTTCATGAGGAGGGTTGTCATTATTTAAGAGTATAAAACTTATTGATTATAAATTTTACAGTTCTCTTGCTTCCCCAGTATTGCTGTTCATTGTGTTAAGCACAAGACATGAAGCAGTCTTGTGCAGCTGTGTTTCTGTGAGGAAATTATTAGTGTTAAGCCATTTTACCTTCTTGTAGTGTACCTTCATGGCTACTAGGACACATAGCCATGAGAAAGCTATTAATGCTTCAATTCGTTCACTGTTTTAATTAATTTTGCCCATTTATGACTCTTTTGTTTCTAATTTACTCAGTTTTAACTTGAAATATTTTTTGCAAGTGTCATGCCCAAGCTGTAAATTAGTTTTCTGCTCCTCAGAGACCAATGGAGAAAGCGACACCCTCAGTTCTGGTCAATCTTGCAGTCCGGAAGAAGATCAAAGACTTTGCTGCTAAAATATACCAGAATGAGCTTACCCAATTCATCAAGTGTAAGTACATCATGAAATTACTTCAAAATATAACAAGAAATTAGTGTAAGAATTACTTTTTATCACCTTCATTACTGGTTTATTTTTAGAAAAGGTTTCCTAAAACTGTAAAAACCTTGTGTTTTGTGTTAAACTAATGTTAAAAATGAGTCCAGACCTTGTAGTTTCGAAAATAGTATAAAAACCATAAGCTGGCTTATTTTTACTTCTCATTTTGTCTTGTGTTAGAACTTGTGAGCATAATCTTTGTTCTGTGTGATTCTCTAATGTGAGCTCAATAAAACATATATTTCTTGATATAAGCACAACAAATTGCAACCACAATAGTTAATCCTTTGTAACATAATACACATAGTTTGAATTTTTCTCCATTTTCCTCTTCACACTTTTCAGTTATGAGACATACAGAAACTTGCCTTATGTACTGCTTAAACTTTAGATTCAGTTTTTTGCATTTTGTTTTTTCCATCACATGCTTTCTCTTTATTTTTCCTTAAATAAAAATATTAGTTATAGCATAATGAGTTCTTTACATCTTGTGTTGCTCAATTGTGTGGATTTGTGCAGTCGAGGAGAACAGCGGGGACAGGGACATGAGGCTGCGTCATCAGATCCTTGCCCATGGTGCCATGAAGGACAGGGTGACAGCACACGTGCTGCAACTCTCAGAGTGGCCCGTACAGTCTCTCACCCACCTTAACAAGCTCTGTGACTTCATCTCTTCTAACAAGGAGAGCCAACTCAAGGAAATATCAAGTGAGGGCTACCTGAATACTTCCATGTCCAAGGATGAAACTTGGCTTTGTGTTGAGCTGGTCTGTCTGATTGATAGTTGTGTTGTCACATGCATGATCTGAACTTTGTGATGTCAGTCTGTCTGATTGAGAGTTGTGTTGTCACATGCATGATCTGAACTTTGTGATGTCAGTCTGTCTGATTGATAGTTGTGTTGTCACATGCATGATGTGAACTTTGTGATGTCAGTCTGTCTGATTGATAGTTGTGTTGTCACATGCATGATCTGAACTTTGTGATGTTAGTCTGTCTGATTGAGAGTTGTGTTGTCACATGCATGATCTCAACTTTGTGATGTTAGTCTGTCTGATTGATAGTTGTGTTGTCACATGCATGATCTCAACTTTGTGATGTTAGTCTGTCTGGTTGAGAGTTGTGTTGTCACATGCATGATCTTAACTTTTTTATGCTAGTGGAGTAGTTGGAAATATCACGCTCACATGGGCCTACACATTCCCAAAGTTGAGAATTCATTTTGGTTTCCTGTGTAAATTAGTTTATCTCTAGTCACTATTGAAAAGATAATCAAACACTTGTTATCTTCACCATCATTGCAGTTTATGTACTTATTTACAAGCACTCAGTTTGAGCTACTCTGAATACACTAGAATTTTCATAATGTTCTCCAATAAGTTACTGTGTTTGTTGCTCATATAGAGCTGATCTGTCCAGTTTTTCTTACTGAAACATGCAATGAATGGTGAAATAATTGTATGCATATATGTTGCATTGTATGACAGTCGATTAGAATTTTCTTCACTTGTTTGATTTGTGAATCAACTTTCAGTACTAGAATAAGTGAATTTTTCTTAGAAATTTTCCATTGGTCGCCTCTACAGAACATAAAAAGTATGTTATTCAAAATAGTTTATCATAACCTTAAAACCGCAAGGCCATGACGTGGCCTATAAGGTCATCAAGTGGCTTGTAAGGTCATCAAGTGGCTTGTAAGGTCTTCACGTGGCCTGTAAGGTCTTCACGTGGCCTGTAAGGTCTTCACGTGGCCTGTAAGGTCTTCACGTGGCCTGTAAGGTCTTCACGTGGCCTGTAAGGTCTTCACGTGGCCTGTAAGGTCATCACGTGGCCTGTAAGGTCATCACGTGGCCTGTAAGGTCATCACGTGGCCTGTAAGGTCATCACGTGGCCTGTATAGTGACCACGTGCCCTACAACATGACCACGTGCCCACAGAGAGCCTGAAAGACTTGCTGAGCTCGTCGCTGCTGCCCAAGGGCCTGGTGGCTCATCAGTTTGAGGACCACGACTTCCATAGGATCCTACTGCCTCTTGTGCACTCGGACCGCCAGAAAGCTTACACCGTCCTCCTTCTCTGGTACTATGAAGACCAGCTCAAGCTCCTCTACACCAAGCTCATCTCTGCCCTCAAACAAGTCAGTTGATTATCCTCTTCACCAACCATTAGTTCTGTAAATGTTTCATTTTATTCGTTTCCCCATAATATGTTGTTAGTGTTGAGGTTTGTATGGGAAGGTTCGATTATATAAAAGATTAACGCAATTTATCTAACCTCAGTTGCTGTACATAGTTCTCTGTTTGTATTATAGTAACATATTAACTTGTGTTTATTTGTATTTGCCTCCATAAATACTAGGTTTAAATTATAACCTGATTTTTACCATTGAAATTTTCAGATGTGAATAATTTTTTGCCTGATTTTGCTAGTACCAATCGATGCAACTAATGGAGTAGTTTAAATTTTCCTGCTAATAATTATCTATTCCCTGATATTTATACATATTAATTAGTGTGTATTACCTAAGTGTTCGTGTGCGTGAAATAAAACTAAGTTACGTAGCGTGACCCTGAGATGTAGAACCTCAAGCGCTGGAGAGATACTGATTTTCTTCATTCACGTCAGGTGGTGTCAACGAGCACGACATCAGCCAAGACGACTGCAGTGCAGATGCTGCTTGGCCTGCTGGGTAACCATCCCCAGCAGGAGACTGAGACTGTGCTCCAGGTAATCCAGACTCTCTTGTGTTATGGCGTAACACCTCAACTACCTAGCACACCTGCCTGTGACACTCTTCATTCTATTACCTACTTCTGACCGTTAATGTCGTAATTGAAGGGTGGACAGCACTAGTGGACTACTTGCATTTTTTCCTACAGGAAAAAATGCAAGTTGTCCACTAGTGCTGTCCACCCTTCATATAGTAAACTACTGGATCGTAATCGCCTCTGTCTGCGCTGTGTTAGCGACAGCACGGGAGTGGACTACTTGCATTTTTTCCCGTGAAAAATATACTATATTTACCATGGGAAAAAATGCAAGTAGTCCACTAGTGCTTTCCACCCTTCAATTGTTTCCCTCTAGTATATCGTTTGGTTAGATCAAAACCATTGTTTGTTCCCCCTCATAAATGCATCGTTTGTTCCCCCATAAATGCATGGTTTGTTCCCCAAATGCCACCTTTGTTTCTTCCTCTAAATGCATCTTTTGCCCCCTCCTAAATGTATCGTTGGTTTCCGCCAAAAGCCTCCTTTGTTTCCTCCCTTAAATTTATTCTTTGTTCCCCAACTGCATCTTTTTTCCCTTAAATGCATCTTTTGTTCCTTCCCCAAATGCATCTTTTGTTCCCCCAAATGTATCTTTTATTCCCCCTAATGCATCGTTTTGTTTCCCCGAATGCATCTTTTGTTCCT
>VCRD01001838.1:88324-99189 GCA_006783055.1 Trinorchestia longiramus
CCCGAATGCATCTTTTGTTCCCCCGAATGCATCTTTTGTTCCCCCGAATGCATCTTTTGTTCCCCCGAATGCATCGTTTTGTTCCGCCAGATGCCTCTTATTTAAACCAAGAGCCTCGTTTGTTTCATGATTCGCTAACATGGTTTTTACTGTGCTGGAAACACACACGCATCGACAGACTCAAGACATTTATCTGTGTAATGAAGAGGATGTAACTTTGCTGCAACTGCAGGGTTTATAAACAATTATAAACGCTGCCCTTATAAACCCATATAATCGATTTAATTTGTTTATTCGATGATATTAACATGAGAACTTCAGTGAATACGATGAATATAAAATGAAAAAGATGGGTATAAGAGTAACAGTTTCACACTTTTATTACTGTATAAAAAAAATGTCACTGTCTTTATGTGTGATGCTACGCCTCCTAGTGGCACGTGCTAAAATATTAGAAATATGCGAGATAAACACCAAAGACTGCCATCTCATTCTTCTCTTATTTTTACTATTGCACCATAGACGTTAGAGTTGAGGGAATGATTAGTTCATAATATTGACAAATGACGAGTTTTACCTCGAGCTTATTACTGGTCGTGCTGTGAGGATTGTGATGTTTCAGTATTCTGCTCCGGTGTTCAATATTTTCATTAGTGTTCATCAAGTGGACGGAGTAGTAGCGTTGGTCATGTCGGTGCGTCGTATGTTAAGCACTTCCACAATAGTGCAGGTGTGGGTCATGTTGTGCCATGTTTGCCAAGCACATAACCTAATGGGTGCGGGTCATGTCTTACCACTTCCATGACATGGCAGGTGTGGGTCATGTTGTGCCATGTTTGCTAGACATATGACGGGTTCGGGTCATGTCTTACCACTTTCATGACATGGCAGGTGTTGGTCAACAAGCTGGGTGACCTGGACAAGACGGTCGCGTACGCTGTGGTGTACGGCATCCGCAACCTTCTCATCCGTCGGCCCACCCTCAAGGTCACTCTTGTTGACATCTGTGGCGAGTTGCTGTTCAGGTGAGTAGCGTGGATACCATAATTTTAGCGACCTGCTGTCCTGTGGATAGTGAAGGCTGTTGCGTCAGCTCTTTTTAGGTCTTCAAAACTATAGGGCAATCAACATACTGTGTTTTTTTTGGTACGTGTATGAGAAAACTAATGCTACTCTCTTTGTTTCCAAATTTTATAACTTTTGTTGTGATATGTTGTCTCAACTCACAATTTCTTAATATTTTGCTGCTTAAATATTTTGAGAAATTAGAACAAAGATATTTAATACACTGCATCTGCATTGTCGATGATGAAAGATTTCAGATTCTTTTTAGCTGATTTGTCCTTGATATTATCCATTTTCAGCTCTTTCAGAAACTTGTGATTTCACATATTTCTTACACTAGTACTAGGTGGTAGTTTTTGCTTCACCTTTAGCTCTGATGGAGCTGCAACAGTTAGACTCTGCCTTGATGATCTGTACGGTGTCCTTATCAAACATCATCGCACCGTTATGTCGCCTTGTTAGTTAATTATTTTTCCTGTTTCGTGCAGGCCTAACCAGCGCAAGAACACACTCTACAACTGCATGCAGCTGCTCAAGGACGTGTTCTTCACCAAAGATGACGTGTCCCTCGTGCAGAAGATGATCAAGCTTTATTTCGGCTTCTTCAAAGCCTGCACCAAAACCGTGAGCGAAATAATGCCTACATTCGGGAATTGATTCACTAACTGAAAAGGTTCCCGTATTTTAAATGAAATATGAAATGATAGGGAAGATTTAAAGCTCCCATTGGATAGAATTTCACTGTTGAATTGCATGCATTTCTTGCTCAACCATTCAGTCTATGCCCAATGTCCAGCTTACAAAGTTGACTACCAGAATTTGAAGTTTTGCCCATGAGTTATCTAAAATTTTCTACGGTTATCAACTACAGGCATCGGTAATGTGTTATTAATGAAGAAGTTAAACGTTGATTAAATAAACATAAGGTTTGGACGTACGAGTACAGTGGAATATGTGGGTGTCAGATTCATTGGTCATCTTATGTATAAGTTAGCTGATGCTCGTTACTCTACGAAGTCTAATTCATTAATATCCCCCTATTACTGTATATTCTTTCTATTTTAGCCGCGTCAGGGGGAAGTTGACGGCAACTGATGTCCGTAATTCTTTGTTGTATCAGGGGGAAGTTGACGGCAAACTGATGTCCGTAATTCTTTGTTGTGTCAGGGGGAAGTTGACGGCAAACTGATGTCCGTAATTCTTTGTTGTGTCAGGGGGAAGTTGACGGCAAACTGATGTCCGTAATTCTTTGTTGTGTCAGGGGGAAGTTGACAGTAAACTGATGTCCGTAATTCTTTGTTGTGTCAGGGGGAAGTTGACGGCAAACTCATGTCCGTAATTCTACGAGGCCTCAACCGCGCGCTGCCGTACGCTACTAGCGCCAAGGGCAGGGCAGCGAGCGACTTCCTGGAGGAGCAGTTCGACATGCTCTACAAAATGGTGCACCTGGCCAAGTTCAACATCAGCGTGCAGATCCTGCAGCTCCTCTACCAAGTGCTCGTCAACATCGAGCCCAACAGATCACTACCGGAAAGGTTAGTTCATTCTTCATCTGTTCCTAGCTGAGATGGGACGTCACTTGATACATTGGGCTGAACTTTGCTGTGTTTTGCAACTCTTTAGCCAAGCTGATCTGCAGTGTGCCAGTACTGCAGCGCTTGTGCTTTCTAATGAGTTGCTCTGATGCTGTATGGATCTCTGGCATTGTAATCGGTTATTTTCCTGCAATCGATTGGTTTGGAAGAGCTATGTTGCTCAACAGAATTGAGTTGTATCTGCACACTCGAGTTCATATGTTAAGTACGGGTATTTAACAAATCTTAGGCAAAATGTGCCTCACTGTATGGTAAATATTTTGGGTCTGGTTGAGAACGAAGTTTTGTATTGTTGAATGAATATCCTCCAAAGTATTATTCTACATTGAAAATAAATTTCTTTCTGTTGAAAGAGAGTAATTATTGTATCAGTAAACAACTTTTTCGATAATTTCGTTGAAATTTTTTACAAATGTATTACCAACTATATTTTCTTTGTGTATTTTACAAAAGCAGTTTACTGCTCTGACGAGGTCAGTGTTATTTGTCAAGAGATACGCCGTTTTTTTTTTCGTCTCAATGGCATTTGCTGTTTTTTGCGGGCAAACTTATAACGATTGTTACTGGCGTAGCCAGTACTTCTTCAAAACTAAACTTCATTACAAAGCTTAATCAGAACAAAGGTACATAAAGATCCAGGCCACAAAACTGCCAAGGGGCGTATAAGTGTGAAGCCTACTAGTACTTATTTCATGGTTTCAGTCACCTATTATATTCGTTTCAAATTGAATAACATTTAAAAACACTGCTGATTTTTATGAAGTTTACTTATCAGGTTTATTGAATAGTGGAGACAGTATATAATTGGTGAGTTTAAAACCTGAGTAACAGTTGCACGTAGCACGGGTAGTCACAATAGGCAACACACAACAGGATTAAGTCAGGCGAGCGCAGAAGCGAAGTATGCATCTGGTGAGTAGCAGCAGCCTGTGCTCACCAGCCATCCTGTGAACCTGTGTGTTGCGCGTGACATCCCACTGAGTAGGCGACTAACAGTAACCCGGCTGGTTCTGCCGCGTTAAATCTCGTGCATGAGGTATTCCTTGTTCACACTGGATTACTGCAGGTTTGTGGTGTGTTTCTGTGCAGGTTCGAGCGTGTGCTGTACGAGCGGCTGCTGTGCCCAGAGCTGAGTCGCTGCTCCGTCATCGGGGCCTTCCTCAACCTAGTCTTCAAGACGATGAGCCGCATGACCTGCCCCTTCACTCTCAAGGCCATGACGAAGCGGCTCCTGCAGGTGTGTTTCCAGGGAGTCCTGGTGTTTATTAGTGCATGCAAAGTCGACAAGGCGCTGGCAAGTGTGTTGTTGCACCTGAACTTCTTGGAAAAACTTCTCGTGGGGTTAGAAATGCATGTGAATCCTGTTATCATGCATCGTAGTGTTGATTCAAACTAATTTGTTCCAATGAATGTGTTTACTGTTATCAAGTCTCCAGCCTCAACTTTATGAACTACGTTGTGCTGTACATGTACAACCAGAGCATATAAAGAATAACGTATGTGCATTGCCTGTTAAAGTAATATTGTTCGAACATCTTTCGTTGATTGCAAACGAGCTGCCGAGAAAGTTCTGAGATCTACCAAGAAATAGAGCAAACATGTGTACGTAGCTCGTTGACGACTCTTCAAAGCTACCTGAAGTATTTCTCTATATCCTAAAGGCCATTAAATTTGAGTTAAAAATTACTGGTTCAAAATTTGGAATCTCGTTTCTTTTCTGGCATATTTAATAAACCTACGGTATAGTTTTTATGATAATAAGTTAATTGAGCTGTAACGTACATCATTTAGGTAGCTAACTAGTAAATGTTTCTTCCTGGGAACATCTAGATGCTCTTAACCAGTGCTACTCAAAGTGCTAGTCCCTGGGATGGTGCTAGTACGCGGGCCATCAGTTATTAATGCGTGGCGAGTTTCCAGAAAAGACAGAAACGATCGCATAATTTCAGTAATTTCACTTTATGCCCTGCAGTACTTTCATTCTTTTATTATAAATTAGCAGTGTTTAATTTTTATTATATTCAATATATATATATATTGTTTCTAGTATTAATAAACATTACTCAAAATGTGACTACCTGTTCGTCACATCAGATAGTTTGAGAAGCACTGAGCTAAACTCTGATAAATTAGAGACGCTCACACCATGCTGAATAGAGTGGGCAAAATTATTTCCTTGTTAACCGAACTGCAGAGAGAATACTAGTATGCACCTCTGAATACATGTGTATGCTCGTGCACTTAAGTATTATGAGAGGCCATATAATCTAATGAAAATAGGGACTAACTTATATTTTTCATCAACTCTTGGAACTGACGTTATCTCTTACCTCAATAGGAAGATGTGACCGCCAAATTAAAGCTAGGACTGAAAACATAGACTCTCTCACTGATGTTCTTGACCACGGGATGTTGTAAAACTGGCCGTGTTACTCAGGTGCTACTTCTGGCAAATACTTGGCTTTTGTGGCTGTGATGGTAATTGTGGTGTCATTATTTCTCGCATGTGCAGGTTTCATTCTACCAGTCCTCACACTTGGCCATCGCCATGGTGTTTGTTTTGTCTGAAACCAGCGTGGACAACAAGCTCCTGTGCAGCATCCTAGATGAGCTTTCTGCAAACGAGTCAGTTACTGCCTCGAACAAAATGGCTAACACAAGCAAGGCTACGACCACCTCTCCAAAGGAAGATGGTCCCCAGCAGGTTGTAGATTCCCTTGCGCAGAGGGTTGATTCTGAGGACGACGACGGCGACGACTTTTTCAAAGATATTGATATCGAAAATGATGACAAAGTTGCACTTGCCAAAAACAAGGTACTTTACACAATAACTTTCTTCATAGGAAGTCTTTGAGAATTTAGAATTACGACTTTTATTTCAGCGTGGAAGTCATCATGTTAAGGAATTAGAGTATTTAATAAAATTTTGTCATAATATTCATTTCTTGTTTTCAAAGTGGCTGGTGTCTTGACGCTGCGCCTATTTCAAGCTTATTTCCATTTCTTAGTTCAAGTTTTTCAAGGTTGCATTCATAACTATTCAAAGAATTTGAAGATTATGTTTATCACCATTGTGTGAGTAAAAACATTCGTTTGTGCAGAAATGCAAGCAGGCCAGCGTCAAGAAAAGTAAGAAATCGTCGGAGACGTCGCTGCTCATCAGCAATGTTTCATTTGGAGAGAGCAGCGCAGAGGCTGGGAAGCAACTGGCATCGTGGCTACACCGTGACAAGCAGGCTGCTGATGTCAAGACGGAGGGCAAACTCGACAATTACGACGCGTATCACCGCAACCCCAAATACTGTGGGACTCAGTTCACCAAAGTGTGGGAGCTGCGCAACGCCTTGGTGGGTATTCCTCTACTGCATGGGACTTTAGTATCAACCACGGCATGGGACTTGGGTATCAACCACGGCATGGGACTTGGGTATCAACCACGGCATGGGACTATAATATCAACCACGGCATGGGACTTGGGTATCAATCATGGCTTGGGACTTGGGTATCAATCATGGCTTGGGACTTGGGTATCAATCATGGCATGGGACTTGGGTATCAATCATGGCATGGGACTTGTGTATGAACCACGGCATGGAACTTGGGTATCAACCACGGCATGGGACTAGGGCATCAACCCAAAAATGGGCCAAACGGCTCGTTTCTATTGCCTTATTTTATTCTACTGCTGTTTTAACTAGTTCAAGTGAATAATAATTGAAGGGTGTTTGTTTATCGGTTCATTTCTAAGTCTGGTTTCCTTTCGATGAAGTACATTAGAAGTATGAGAAGCATGGTTTGTATAAGACGGTTTGGTAGAGTTAGAAACAAAAGACTGCGAAGTAGGTTAAAGTGTAATATAAATTTGTTTTTAAAAGTAAATTGTATGTCAATGGAATGTATAAACTTCTCTTGTTGAAAAATGGCGTTGTAAGTAGCGAAATTTTTTTGTAGAGGTAGATCAATGTTTCGGTGGATTAAATAAGAGGAGTGCTGTGTGACTCAGGTCTGTATGCACAGATTACAAAACCTTGCCCTCTGAAATACAAAGAAATACATGCAACTTAGAAAATCTGAAATTCAAGTTCGGTGTAGCCTGGTCACTTTCGCATATGATCTCTCGAGGTGTCTGGGTGTGGAAGGAGAATTCCTGCAAAGATAGCAGTTGTAGGCAAGTGAAAGCAGCCAGGGCCTGCCTTCAAAGTTGCCTGTAACACTCAGAGAAGTAAGGAAATAAGATAGGGACAGTGATATAGTAGATTATTTTAATTCTTTTGCTCAGCGTCATCCTCAACCACCCATTCTGTCCTCCCATGTCACTGTTCTGTGCCTCAGAACCACTTCCACCCGTCGATGACAGCGTTCACCAGGAGTCTGGTGGAGAGGGAGCGCTCCAAGTACACTGGAGACCCTCTCATCGACTACTCCCTCATCAAGTTCCTCGACAGATTCGTCAACAAGGCGCCCAAGAAAGCTGTCACGGGCAAACAAAGTGAGATATTTGAGATGTACCACAGGGAGCTGCGTGCGGTATCCCAACGTGTGCTAGAAAGTTGTCCAGTGCGTGCACACTCGTGTATTAGCTCGAATGAATGAGAAAACTTGGTTCATTGCTAAGATGCTAGGAGTAAAAAAAAACTAAATTTGACAACTGGATGTTTACAAGAAAGTGACGATTGAATTAGATAAGTTAAAGATTGTATTAAGTAGAACCTGAGTCTGTGACGAGTTCAGTGAGTGCGGACGGTGCAGGAAGGTATGCGGCTGATGACTGCTTCACGAGACGTGTGTTGTATGTCTGCCTGATGCTGGTTATTGTGAGACCGAATGCCTTTTTAAAAATCGTCTATTATTCCCAGTTAAATCTTTCTGTAGGTATACGGCTTACCTGCCCGCTTTTACTTGGAGTACTTCCCTTGGCATTGTCATGCTCTCTACTCTATGAAGTTGCTCTACTTTTTCTTATTATGTACTAGGTTCTCTCAAATCTTTGTGACTGCGCCATCAGTTTCTGACGCTTCGGCAATGCCATGAATCATCTCATGACATTTTTTGCATGGATTTTGACTTAAAAGCCACAGAATTCTGTATTTTTCCCTAAAGTTTCTACTGAGGCTGTACGTGTTTTTCCTCGAACAGCGGGTGGAGCGACAGCTTTAGGCGCCAAGTCGGTGTACAGCGGACAGAAGAAGCGCAGCATGTGCGTCACGTCGGACTACTTCAAGAACCTCGACGAGGACCGAGTGCCTGAGGATGCAAAGTTCTTCCACAAGTTAGTATCAGCTTATGTACTTCTAGCTGTGTTTGATATTAATCAGTCAGCTTATTTTCTGTTACGTATATTTCCTTGTTTGACAAGCGATCACTGTAAGAAAACAAGTCTTCTACTTGTACTAAATACTAGCTGTTTGAATCAAATCTACGATTCACTTATATTGAGAAGATATACTGAAACGTTTTTTATGATCATTGCTTCTCGGCAGATACTTTACGTCGTACAGCCTAGCATCGTCCCGACCAGTGAAGCCAGAGGACGACGACGACGGCAATGTTGGCGATGACGTCGACGATGCCGAGTTCGAACGCTACTTGGACTCCGCAGCAGGACGGAAGGGCGTCACGCAGGACCCCTTCAAGCACGAGGACGAGCTCGATGACCAGTGGGACTTTGCCGCCAATGCCAAGGGCGTCAGTCGAGGTGCAGTGACGCCAGATGGTGATGGTGGTATCAGTGCTACGCACTTCATGCGGGCAGACTCAGATTGCGTCTCAGTCTCGACTTGAGATTAGATGTCAATCTTGAGATTTGAGATTGGATGTCAATCTGGAGATTTGAGATTAGATGTCAATCTTGAGATTTGAGATTAGATGTCAATCTTGAGATTTGAGATTAGATGTCAATCTTGAGATTTGAGATTGAATGTCAATCTTGAGATTTGAGATTGGATGTCAATCTTGAGATTTGAGATTGGATATCAATCTTGAGATTTGATATTGGATTCCAATCCTAAAACTTGAGATTGAGTCACAATCCTGAGAGTTGAGGTTAAGGGCTGAGGTGCGGAACCGGTGCCTCACTAAGGTTCTGAGGTGTGTGTGGAAATAGTGAACGAAAGAAAGCAAATAGTTCTGATGTAATGAAAGTTTCAAGTGCCACTGAAACAGTAACAAATAAAGCACTCAGTGGGGCCTCGGGCTGAAACCGTGTAGCTGACAATACTTCAGGTCGGTATTTCAACAAAAAATTTAATTCTTTCTTGGAAGTATTGTTTCAATACTAGGTAATATTAAATCAACAGCTTGCTTCATGATGAACAGTTGTTTTAAGTGCAACTTTTGAATTTTTCATGTTTTATAAAATTGAATTGATGTGCATATTCTTTTTCGTCCAGGAGACGAAGACGATGACAGTGACGTTGGCTCTTTTGAATCCATGGATGGGGACGAGGAAGATGATGAGAATGGTGGTGAATTTGATGCTAGTGACGAAGCAATGAGAGGCAGTGACAACGATGAAGAGATCAGTGACGACGGTGGAGAGCTGCAAGACGACGACGAGGCTGACTTCGGGGACGAGCTGGATGACTTTGACGCGACAGAAGATCATGGTCATCTGTACCTCGACGACGAGGAGATGGAGGAGAAACCCGTGCAGAACAGAAAGAAAATTGAACAGAAACTCAAAGTCGTTGCAGAGAAAAACAAGAAAGCAAAGCGAGATTCATTGAAAAGAGAGAAAGAGAAGCAAAATAATAGGAAGGCAGCTACTGAGAAGAGCTTCTCTGCAAAGGATGCTGCAAAGAAGGGCAAGAAAGATGACCGTAAGAAAAGGAAGAGAGAAGATTTACTGGATGGTGAAGATGATGGTGACTGGGACAGTCTCGATGGTAATGATACGTAAATCTCAAGTAAAACTTTTCCAGTATTGGTTCTAAGGATATGAATTGGGTTCGTTCAAATATTGGGATTTTTTATTGTAAAAGTAATGCTCGTCTGCATATCGTATACTTACGCTGAAGATGAACGTATGACATTAATATTCATATAGTTTTAGAAGCTGATAATGATAAGATTATTGTTCATACGTGAAGTATTACGTGCCTACTCAGTATTTATAGTTTTCGGTAAATGGCAAAGTTGCTCTCAAACAAACTTATAGAATACAAATGTCTTTAACTCTATAATCGTAAAATTTTGAAGTTGACTTTGGAATGCCCGAATAAATTTTTCAGGCGTCTGTTAGTTTTTCATCAGAAAAGAATAAAATAGGGAAACACTTTATTTGCTACCCGTACGAAGATACAGTGCTTGTCTTAACGTACTTGTAAATTCCACGTGCGGCTTTCTCCTCTGTGTTGTGGGATGCAGACGCTCAGTGCGGAGATGATTTAAAAGAAGAAATTCTGTACTCGTATAACAGTGAAGAAGCCTTACTCAGCTCCCAATGTCTGCCCTGCACTTTTACTGGGTTCTGACTTTGTAAACTTGGATAGCTTCATTATGCTACATCCTGCTGAGCTCAGTTGCAAGTGGTCTTGACTAATTTCATTGAGATGGTCTTTTCTTCTCTCTAGGTGCTGACGACGGTGTTGCAAGAAAAGCAGGCAAGATGAAGCAGTTGGACGACTTGGTGGTGAGTTTAATTTTGCTTCTTCTGCCCTAATATAATTGCTGGATACTAGTAAATAGGGTTGCCTACGGGTTTGGTGTAACCCTTTTATGTTGTATTTGATACCGTAATCCGTTTATTAGAAATTATAGCTTTCGTTCTTTGTATTGATATGGGCAATTTATGACCATATTGTTGTATATTTGTTGGTCAATTGCATTGTATTCGTACCGATATCTAAACCAGATGCATGTATATGGACCATTGCTTGTAGCATTATCGAAGACTAAGTTCAGTAAGCCACACTGCGAAGATATCCTCCATAATATTCTCGTGCAGTTCGGCAAGAAGAAGGAGCGGACTGCGCGGTCACTGGATGCCATGATGATGGATGCTGATGAGTTCAGTGAGATGCTGCAGCGCAACGCGAACAGACCACCTGCCATCACCAGCTCTGACTTTGTCAATACGGCCGATATCAGTGAGTGGCTCTGTGCAGGTGTGAGTGGCGCTGTGCAGGTGTGAGTGGCGCTGTGCAGGTGTGAGTGGCGCTGTGCAAGTGTGAGTGGCGCTGTGCTGATGTGAGTGGCGCTGTGCTG
>VCRD01001838.1:99197-111980 GCA_006783055.1 Trinorchestia longiramus
GGTGCTGTGCAGGTGTGAGTGGCGCTGTGCAGGTGTGAGTGGCGCTGTGCTGGTGTGAGTGGCGCTGTGCAGGTGTGAGTGGCGCTGTGCAGGCATGAGTGGCGCTGTACATGTTCTAAATTTGAAAAATGCATCAGTTGAGTATTACTGGATAAGAAATATGACTAATGTGTCTGAATCTAATCGGTATGTGATGAACTTTATTCAAAATTCATTTTTTCCTTATGGTGTTTAGAATTATGAATACATGAAAGGGAATGTCGACACAATATATAGCCGTCCCCTGGATTTGAAGAACTTTATTAATTATGGCTCTTAGCATTGAGGTATCCTCTAGAATGCAGTTGTTGTTTGTCAAAGTGCAGGATGAAATTCAACGGGGCTGAGTTTGCTCATGTCAATTTCAAGGGGTGAATGTTTAGAATTTAGAAGCAGTACAGTAGAGGTTTTGTGATCATGAATAACTTGTACAGGGTGGCCCATAAGTAAGGTACCTTTTTAAAATTAAAATTCAATTTGATTAATTCAGAATGAATGAGAAGATTTCAAAGCTTTCTACCAGCGTATCAAGTCTACCGACAATCACAACATATTGCCCAAAAAATTCATAAAATTCACCCCCCAAAATGAATCGCCACGCCCTGGAACAACGAGCAAAAATGGTGGAACTTTACTTCCGATGTAATTGTTCGGTTACTGCAGTTCGGAAGAATTACAAGAATATTGATGGTATTGAAAGAAGTTCTTTGAAGAACTGCATAAAAACTGGTATTGAAATTTAGAGAAACTGGAGCAACAGCAGACAGACAACGTTGTGGCAGGCCACGGACCATACGAACTGGTGCTTCAATTCAGTTTGTTGCAACGAGTGTTGCTGATCGGCCCAAAACGTCAACTAGGAGACGTTCAATTCAACTGAGAATATCACGTACCTCACTGCAACGTATTTTGGTAAAAGATCTAAAGTATCATCCATATCAAATTCAATTAACTCAAGAACTCCTTCCTACGGACTACCAAAAGCGATTAGATTTTGCGAATAGATATCTGCAGCTTGTAGAAAATGAAAATTTTGTAAAGAATGTAATAATGACGGATGATGCATATTTTCACCTCAATGGTTTTGTTAATAAGCAAAATTGCATATTCTGGGCTTCAGAAAATCCAAAAGAAATTCATGGACGTCCACTTCACTCAGTTAAAGTAACAGTATGGTATGGCATCACGTCTTCGAGGATCATTGGACCATATTTTTTTGAAGATGCTAATGGTGATGCAATTTGTGTTAATGAAACATGTATAGACAGACGATTCAAGAATATTTGATACCTGAAATTGGAGATAATAACAGAAATTACCTTTTCCAACAAGATGGAGCTACAGCTCACACAGCGAAAGAAACAATGCAAATGTTAAAAGCAATTTTCCCTAACAGAATAATTTCCCGTTTTGGTGATATACCGTGGCCGCCTCGATCTCCAGATCTAAGTGCTCCTGATTTCTTTCTCTGGGGATACTTAAAAGAAAATGTTTACATTGAAATGCTTGATACTTTACAACAATTGAAACTAAACATCATTCAAGAGATCAACAACATTTCAGCAGATATTAAGGAAAGTAATGAACAGCACCGTTGAAAGAGCACGCCATTGTTTGACTAATAAAAGTGGTCATTTAAAAGATATTGTATTCCATAGTTAAACGTATTTTGTTGTTTCATTTATAAATTTATATTAAACTTTGAAATTTCTTCTTTCATTCTGAATTAACCAAATCTCTTTATCTTTTGAGTTTTATAGCTACATATAATAATTTTAAAAAGGTACCTTACTTGTGGGCCACCCTGTATTCACTACCAGATTTTTGGAGAAGCATTTCCAATTATAGGGATGAATGCCCAGTGGGCACTGACTCACAACTGGTTCAGTACAACGAAAGTTTGCATATCGCTGATTTATGATCCTAGGGACAGAGAAGTTGAGACGTGTCCCCCTTAATATTAACTATTTTTTTGCTGGTGGTAACTCTCTGTACCTCCACCAACTGTCGTTAACTTGTTAACTTTGCGTGCTGTGAACACAACCCAAACGAGGGTTACAGTTACTATACAATGAGTTGAAATTGTTTCGTATAGAGATAAATTAGAATGAGAGGAATTCTCAGTTCTTTACATCCTTTGTTTCTTTCGTTTTTTTATTTTATACTGAAAACCATTAATTCATTAAATGTCACAGGCTAAGGATTGCATGTAGTGATTTCAGCATATTTTCAGTGAAGAGATTTCATGTTTGTGTTTTTCAGGTCAAAACCAGTTGAGATGGGAACGTGCACACGCCAGCGACAGTCTCAGTGTCAAGAAAGACAACAAGAAGCGCAATTTTTCTGGGGGTGGCAACCGCTTCAGAGGCACCAAGGCCCGCACTCCTGCCGATGTCGTGCATCGCAAAGGCAGTAAATTGAAATCAAGGTTCAACAAACGATGAAATTCTTTTTAAGTAAAAATCTCACTCTTGTTTACTTGTTTATTTTCAACCTGTTCTCAATTTACTGACACATTTTAAATAGTGTTAAATGTGGGTGTTGTTTGTGGCCATTATTTCTCCTGTTTTGTGTGTGGTGAATTGACGTTGTTTAATTTCGTTGCTCTCATTTGTGTAAGCAACTGCGCAGAACCACTTAGTATTGGGTACAGGACACTGTATCTCAGCTTCCTTGTCTTTCTTGATTATTCGTGCACAACTATACATATATTTATGCTCTGTCGTACTAAGCACGTGTGAAAGACAGTACATCAACTGAAAATCAGCACGTGACAAAGGTTCATCAGTACATGACAACTGATAGTAAATTATCTGAACTTGTATTTCAACAATTTGAACATTTAAGGGAATACCGAGTTTGTTACTTAGTAAAGACAGTATGCAGCGCACCTGGTGACGGTATTGTGTTGCTGGTATCTCAAGTGTACATAGTGCACCCTGTAGGTCTCAATTTTTCTAGAGGCAGGATTAAAGAACTTTAAAAACGAAGAACATGAAAGGAATGACATTTATACAATTAATAATGCGCTATGCCATAGCATTTTCCGCTTGTAAATAAAAGCTAGAATGGTGGGGCTTACGGTACGGTTTATACTGTAAACTTCGTACTTCTCTGAAACTTGAAATCTTGAGAATAAAATACTACCTGTACCCAAATTCTAGTTGATGGTTGCTATGCTGACGTGGCCTGCGTGCCGCCCTGCTCGTGCAGCCGCAGTGTCTGCTGTTCTAAAGAGGTCACTGGCACCTCGTGTGTTGGTTCGTTTGAAGTAATATATGTGAAGAATTTGATTTAAGAATTTTGACAGAACATGTCATGTTTTCTTTGTGTGCTTATTGCAGTTATTTCATGCCTGCCTTTGTATGCTGTCTTATGCAGTCACATGAATAGTGGACGTACATGTCTAAGAGGCACATGTCGTTTCCTACGTCTTTATTCTACGCAGTCGGAAATACATACCATCCATAAAAAAAAATTAAAAATTGATTTTATTCCGATATATCACACAGTACAACATGGGATCAGATTTTCTATTCTAAACACGAACAACTTAAAACTAGTGATGATACTCCCAGCGATTGTTCTTGTTCTGAGTGCTGCAGCTTAAAGTAGGGGCGCTTGACGAGCTTGATGAACTTCGTAACTTCCTGTGTCCTGCGTCGCAGCAGACAGTACGTGTATCTCGTCAACCGATGTTCAGGCAGAAACAGACCACGGTGATTACAGGATTTGAACCTCAGTGTCCAGTATCGCAAGCGAAGATGCTCGCCACTGGATATCATTCTAGGCCGTTTCACTAAATTTTGTGGAAATTGATCATAATTATAAATGCATATATTGCGCATACTTTGCATTATTCTACAATTGACTTCTTTCATTTTATTATGTAGCAGTCTCTGCAGGTTACCTGATGAAATGAAAGTAATTACCTGTACAGAAGTTGCGCTCGTTGCCGCAACCCAAATTTAGCTCGAGCAGCGACCAGATGCCTGCGCCAATCACGACCACGGCGCATGCGCGTTGACATCGACACCTCTGGCGGACTCAATTGCATCTGCCCGTCTTCTAGAACACGCGGTTGCTAAGCTAAGGTACTCTCCGCCACCTGCATGTTGCTAGCCAGCCTTGGTTCACATTACGCTCTACACGAAGGTAACGCATGACTAGAGGATGACTTCTAATAGAAGCCCACTATAAATAGATCAGAACCCTCATGTTCACTGCATGTTAATGTTAATGAAAGTATTCATGCAGGATTGAGGTTAGGTGAAGTCAGGTATGACGATGCACAAGTAACGTTTGTGCTGCAGCCATGGTGGTCAACTGATTTGAAGTTACCCAACACCGCTTTTTTTAACGTCTATCCTTAGCCCTTCAGTAAAAAGTGACATGACTCGACAGAATATATTGTTTTTTCCTGTAAGAAAGAAAAATGAACAGAACTCTAAGTAAATTTTCTTCGTGAACACCAAGTTAATTAACGCGTGCAGCTTTAAAGCCCATACAGTGAAGATTTTCAATGTTCAAATTGATAAGATCTATGATTAGAGCTCTGTATACAGTACAGTGTGGTTTCCAAGATTATGAGTATTTTTTCGATAGCAATGCATTTCCTTGTAGCAACATTTGATTGGTTACTCGTACTGTGGTACGAGTAGTAGCGCTCCGTCTTAAAATCTCCTTAAGGTATATGAAGTGTATATTAAAGTATAGTCTATAGCCTGTATTGCTTGATATTACTCGTATATCTAGCAGTAAATGCCAAAGAAAAATATTTCTTGGATTGCGATTTTTGAAAATTGTTTCATTCTTTCGTGATGCAAAGGCAAATTTGTTTGAAGCGCTGGTGTGCCACTGTATAAATAAAATTTCGTTAAATCGCCTTTGCAATATAAAAAATTGTTTCATATCTAAGACAGTAAATTTTAGACAATATTTCAAAATGTGAGTGGTTTCAAAAGTCTTGTACACTGGATGCTGCTCCCTGTTAGTAAATAATTGTAAAACAATAAATTTGTTTCCACTTTGATTTTTGAATAATGGAAAAGAATGTAAAGTGCAGCTTTTCATCGCATTTTAGCAAGATGCACCTACCCTCTTAAATGTCATGAATTATCCAGTATTAAAATGACCTTCATTTTTACCAGTAAAAATAAGACTAAACTACAAGTAATTTTTACCAACTCCTAACAAATAAAGTATGTATATTAAATGCAAATTATTGTAGTAATTTTTATATTAGGTGACAATAGCCATCGAGTATTCTCAATTAAGCTTGATGTTGTGGCACCATTTTCACGTACACGATTGAAGTGGGTCTCTCTCCCTAGCTCGATAGCCTCACTCGCAAACTTGAACATGCTACGTGTTATGTAGAATTCCCTGTTGAGCATTTTATCCTTAGGTATTTTTAAGACTCCTGGTTATTCTTAGAAATCGTCCTTGTGATTTATTTTTCTAGAACTTGTAGATCCCTAGACTTTGAGTTAATAACTGGTGCTCAGAGAACTTGTGTTCATATGAAACATCTTAGGCAGCCATTTCAACTTCAATCCCTACATGATCCATCAAAAAATTCTCAACAACCTCTGGACCAATCTCAATGCTCTAATATGATCTCCCAAAAGACTATTGAGGAAATTTCAAGAATCTTGCCTCCCATGGAAATTACACCTTCTCCTGTCATTGGGCGAACTAACCCACACACAAACAAGCTCAATACTGAGACTCTGACAAAAAAATTCAACTGGAAAACTCCATAACGACAATGCAGCCTCACAAAATCCTACTGGCACTGAATTCACCAATAAAACAGCAAAATGGATACATAAAAAGAACTAAATATATTTCAGTGGAACTGCAGAAGTGTATGCAATAATTACCTCACCTAAAAATTACACTATCCACCCTCAAGCCACACTTTGTGTGTCTGTATGAGACTTGGCTTTCACCAAATTTTGAATCACGTTTTGTTGGGTACACAGCAATCTACATGCACAGAATAGATGCGCATGCTGGTGGAGGGGTGGCAATACTTGTTAGAAGTGACGTCATCTATACTGAGCTTCAATTGACAAAAGTTTTCCCAGTTGTCATGAAGTGTTGGAATTAACATTCACTCGCAAAACAGTACTCCACTTTCTGTGCTCTGTGCTTACAATCCAAACAAAATAGTAACTACAAGGGAGCTAATACACTACATGAATCAATTGCTACCTGCCCGTGTTATAGTGGGGGATTTTAACGCTCATCATCCAATGTGGGAACCTACAAAGCCGGTCAACACCACTGGTTGGAATATAGTTCAAATGTTGCTGGATGACTCTTCTATATCGTTAATAACTCCTCGCTCCTTGCCCACCTACTACAATGTTTACCAGAATTAATTTTCTACACTTGATTTGACCTTTGTCTCTGCAAACTTTCAACCCACAGTTGCTGTAACAACAGAAGATATGGGAAGCGACCACTATCCCGTTGTAACCAGTATTGGAGTGGCTCCATCAACCGCAGGTTTCAGAAAATGGCCAACACGGAAATTTGGAAGTGGGACATGGGAGAACTGGACTGCTGCTCTGCAACAGCTTGAGCTCCAAGGAATGGATCATCTTCAAAGGGAATTTATAAACTTTACAAACAATCTGATTGAGGCCAGCCACAAAGTTTTCAAAAAACAAAAGAATATACGTGTCCTAAGTTTAATAAGTCATGGTGGAACTCAAAATGTGCTGCAGCAGTGAAAGCAAAACAAGAGGCAAAAATAGTTCTTATCAATCAACCATCACAAGTAAATCTAATTGCAAACAAACGCTGTCAGGCTCTAGTCAAACATAAGGTTAAAAATTTAGGCAAAAAGGGAATCTTGGATATCTTTCTGCAATAGCATTAGTACGGACACTTCTGCTTCTCTAATATGAAAACGCATAAAAAATCTTCAAACTCCTTTCCTGGAATTAGAATTTACAAAAAAAAACAATCTTTATTTCCAATCAAGTACACAGTACATAGACATTTAGTACATTGGTTTTTAAATTCTTAAGGTTAACATTCTTAGAGTAAGGATGATGGTGAGCTCCATGCGACGATCCTGGGATGTGTCCATGGGCGATGAGTTGAGGTCTTACCGATAAGTGCGAGCTCACGGCGTGAAACGAGAAACAGCTCGTATTCATTGCCGGGTTTCGAACCCGCACGCAGTCTTTCTGCACAAGCAGAGACCCGATACAGAACACGGGCCGCATACCACTCGACTACGGTGGCAAACAATTCAAGTATCTTGGAGTCATGTTGGACTCTCCTCAGCTCTGCTGGCATTATCTAATGGAGTACCTCAAGCAATCCTGTGCACCATTGCTCAACCTGCTACAATCCATATCACACAGGCATCGGGGTGCTGACAGGGAATTACTAATTTATCTCTATAAAACCATCATCCGTAGCCGACTAGATTATGCTGCCCCACTGTATGGTACTGCTGCGCCTTCAAATCTCCTTCAGCTAAACAGCATCCAAAATCATTGCCTTCGCCTTGCCACTGGATGCCGAAAAACTTCTCCTGCAGCCTCACTGGAGGTAGAAGCAAACATCTTCCCTTTGACAATACACAGAGATCTACTAACGTGTCAGTACTACAGTAAACTTCAGCAACTTCCCAATGATATGGCTGATGACTTACTACAAGCTCAACTTCCTGCAGAGGGATTATCTTCAAGACTTTTGCCATCCATGGAATCACGTGCAAGAGCCCTTTTTACTGATGTAAACCTGCAGATTCCGGCTCGCAACGCAGCACCGCTAGTTTCACCGTTCCCTCCCTGGTTCAAGGTGGAGACCTATTAAGTACTGATTTCCTCCCTACTTCGGTATCTTCTCAAACCAATCAAAACGTGCTCCAAATGTACCACGAATTAATAGACACAAACTACTCTGGATACACTCATATATTTACTGATGGCTCCTGTATTGTTGAACCTACCTGTTCTGCATCTGCTGCAGTGGTGATCCCCTCCAGGGGAGCCACCATAAACTTCAAACTCCGACCTCAAATTCACATCATGGAGTGTGAACTTATTGCCATCAATGAAGCACTTTAATGGATATTGCTGAATAATTGCCAAAAAAAGTATGTTATTTTCAGTGATTCGTTGAGCTCCTTGCATCTCATACAGAATACAAGGCCAAAAAATTACCTACCTTTAGTGTTCAATATACAGGACAAGCTGTTCAACATTGCTTCTTCCCATTGGACATACGATCCAAGTAAATAACCACCACCACCATTTTTTGCCATGAATACCTATTCTATACTTATTCACGTTTTTGTCCGTCTGATCTGTTCCTCCCATGAATTTATTATAAACCTAAATAGAATCAGGTATTGTAACATCTATTTTCTCTCTTTTTCCTTACACCACCGTTTGACAGTATTAAAGTTGTGTGAAGGTGGAGTAGTTGATGCCACTGTTACCACAGCATTATCCTTCCAACGTGTCAGAAAAACATTGTTTCCATCATGTGGGGAACCCATAACATTTTCATAGTAACCACGAGGCTTCTTTGCCATTTCTTTGGCATCCGATAACTTACAATCTTTTGGAACACGATTAGCTTTGATTGTTCCTACACAATTATACCTACTCTAGGGATTTCATCTTGAGCAACAATGGTAACGTAGTGAAGAAGTTATCACAATACAACGTGTATGGCAAATGATTTTTTTCATCATTATACTGACTCAAAAACCGAAGAACAGTTGCAACACTATGTCCAAATTTATTTATTTCAAGTGTAGCTTCATAGTTGCTATTCTTACCTTGATATGGTTCAAAATTTATCAGATATCCTGACGGGGAATTTTAAGACCATAATTTGTGGCCAAATCGAATTAGTTTATTTCTGATGGATTGTTTGCACCCGTGCTTCCCGAAATACTCTACCATGGCTTCATCGTGGCAAATATTTTCAGATGGTACATAATGTTTTATGAAGCCCCTTTGCATTAATGTGATGAGAGGTCGAACTTTGCAATATTTATCATGGTAATCGAGATTCAATTTATCTTGAAATAAATAGCTCTCATTATTTGGTCCAATCTGTTCCGACGCATAGAGTTATAAATTACATGATTCCTCAAATCTTTTCTATTACTCCAACAATCAGATTTACTGGAAGAATAAGCGTGTCCAGATATTATCACTATAGCAAAAAAAACTTCCAACTCATTTTTAGTAACAGCGATATCTCATAGATTCGTTCGGAGAGCATACAAATTACTTTGATTGACAATGTGGTCAAATACTTCATCATCGAAAAAAAATTCGAAAAAATCCCTAGGTGAAAAATCTCTACAAATAGTCAAATTTGCCTCAAGAAATATTGAGCAACCAAGTTCAGCTGTTATTGATTTTTTCCAATCAAATTTGTGTACTATCTTTTGATCTCGAGCCGACGGCACATCCTCGTTGTCAGGTATATCCTCATCATTCCTTTGCTGAATTTCAGCCGATGCGAGCAACTGTCTACCACTAAGTGCTGATGGTACGTGAGTATTTTCATCCTCACTATATGCTGAATCTTCATCTGGTAGTTCACAAGTATCAGGAGGCTAACATATATAGCATCATCGGCACTCATCTAATAGGTCCAAGATTTCGTTCAGCGTCAAGTTTTTGAAGGAGGGTAAAATATATCCATTTATTACCAGTGTGACCATATGGTGACACGTGAAAAATGATATATATAAAAAATGTAAATTATTTCCATAGCATATGTACCACAATAATTATTGCCACTGAGTGTAACTATGATGTGCAAGTCTCAAAACCAATAAAAATATAACTAAATCAGAGTTAGGGCTTGCCGTTTTCGAGCTGCCGTTTTAAAACTTGCAAAAACTAAGGACATAGTATTAACGCGACGAGAGTTGTTACTGACTGATTGGGTGTTATCAATTACTCAGCATTGCATCAGCCACAACGAGGGCTAGCTATTGCATCATTATTGGACATCTGTCAGGTTACTTTAGCAATTTATTTGTCTTTTTTTAAATGTACAGATGGTGTGACCATATGGTCACACTAGTAGAATTAGGGCTAAATAACGATTATTATTGATTCATGCAAAGACCAAATAAGAAAACCACAATGTTAATTTAGGTATATATGGTAATTAATAAGCATAGACATGCCGTTGCTATAGGAACTCGTCTCGTTGCCTTAATATGAAAATTGACGTTAAATACTGGTGATGCAGAAAGTAATTTTGTCTCCTCTCTCTAGAGAAATATTTGGCCCGTTATCAGGAGGCTAATGTGCTACCACACAGAAACAGTCGAAATATTCTTTCTGGTGGTCAAGGGGCGCCAATTTACGACGGCACTAACAGCTGAAACCCCAGGGGCTTAGCTGCTCTTATGAACGTGATGTAACATTTGGCTACCTTTGTGAGGGCGATGGATTGAGTGCTCTGTTACCTATTCTTTCTTTGCATCACAACATACGATACTTGTCGAACTTGTGCTAGTGTTCCGCAGTTCTAGTGTAAGTTGAAAATATGGCTTTATGTTCACAAGATGTTCTGAATAATTGTATTTCATGCTGTTTGTATTTCATGCTTAATATATAAATTAAGATGGAAACTTATAAAAGCTTATATCTGTAAACTAATAAAAGATTTTAACACGAACACAAGAGCAGCAAAACCAATGAAGCATATCTCACATCAATGTGTAATGAACGAACTCGCTGAAATTATTCGGCTGAGAGAAAATGTTGTATGTACTCGTTTTATTTCATTTCTGGATTTCCTGTATAATAAACTTGGCAGGCATTTGTCATACTAACACCATTCTCGCCCGTATTTATTCTTAATTATTGTGTAATTATATAGTTCCCGTGGAAATTGCACGATTTAGATTCTAAAAATTTGAAATTATTATAAAGATAAATGTATAAAAGATTTATTGTATGCAATTAATATACATTAATTGTATACATTGAGGAAAAGTATTCCGTTATTAATGAATACTTTTCATTAATGTTTGCAGAACTCTCATTCTGTATTTTAGCTACCGATAACATGGCCCAGATAGTATCCTTTGATATTCTTTGGTTTACAAAAAACCGTATATTTCCAATAAAGTTGGTACATAAGAAATGTAACATCATTGGTTTTTAAAAATGCCTTATCATAAAATCTTTAAGTGGTAGGTATTCTATGCATAGTATCATAGATGATAGAACAGCAGTACCTACGGGTATACGTAAACATTCACATCACGCAATGAACCTTAAATATACATGGGGAAACAAATGAAACTTCACTTTTTCAATGATGACTTAAGAGCTAGTCATTGGTGATATATATAAATTCTGACGTCGTAGGTATTATACGCATTTTAGGTGATAAGCGAAATATTTTCTTTAGGTACAGCTTAGAATTGACATCATTACATTTTATTGAATTGGATGTTTAACATCCGAGAAAGACCGAAAAAGGAAAATTATGAGAGCGAAAACTTAAAATATGAAGTTGTAATTGTTATTAAATTGAAATTGTAATTTCTAATTACTGGTTGACCGTAGTTATCTATAAATATCATCGTCTCTAATATGAACGGACGTTACGTATCAGAGAAAAGGGTGCAAAATTAAATTAAAATATAACAGTCAATGTGTCAAATTTTGAATACTTAGATGTTGATATAGATAAGAAAAGCTATAGTAGACGAAAGTTCTGAGGTTTCACAGTCACTTATTGTAGCAAAGCAATTACTAACATTGACGTATAAATTTTTTTGATTATGCCTTCAATAAATAAAAAATATTACGTATATATATACATATATATTTATATATATACATATTATATGTATACATATACACACACACTCGTAGATATATACATCTAAAACCCTTGGAAGAAGAATAATCTGAAGAGTAAACACTAATTCATATAAAATTCTATTTAGCTTTAGGCAAAACACAATTTGTTTCCTATCAAGAAATTTGTTGTGTGCACTATGAAAATTGAACCTTTTTAACATTTAACGTTTATCAGGATAAAAAAGGACCAATTTATAAGCCTGAAATATAACAGAAAAAAAGTAAAAAGTAAAAACCGTCCCGGTTTTTGATGAAATTAAATTAGTCGATTTGACTCCAGAGCTGAGGAATCATACCGCGAGTTTGACATTTACGTATGTTTCGTTTGAATATTGTTAACTCTATTTCAGTTTATACTTAAGTTGTGTGACACAAACACATGGTAGACACTTACATGTAGCATGTTTCGTTACTAGGTTAATTTTGTTTAATCATGCATAGAAGCTAAGTTTTCTGTATTTGTTTGCTACTTTGATATGCGAAAATGATGTGTCACGTTTTTTAAAATTCTTAATTGATTGGTTTTTCTTCATGTGCGTGGGCAGTTTATTCCAAAGCATTACACCTGAAATTGAAAGAGCCCTTTGTTCAGCATCGGACGAGCGGAAACTGACGTTAACATCGTGTCGTCGGTTAGGTTTCACACCCATGTTAGTGGGTGGATGGAATTTAACAAAGTTGGCAGTACTTTGAGGGCGATATAGAGAGGAGAATACACATTTGACCTTGTGAATGAGTAGTCTTTGTTCTATCGGGGTCCAGTTAAGCTTTTTCATGAGAGGTGTTGCATGATCGTTCTTTCTGAAGTTTCCTTTGCATACTACTTTAGCAGCAAAATTCATACATTTTGTAGCTCTTT
>VCRD01001839.1:0-12779 GCA_006783055.1 Trinorchestia longiramus
ATTTTGTTTATTTTAGTTTTGTTACCTTGTACTGTGCCCCATCAACCTCGTACGCCGTTCTGTCGCTAGTTCTTCCCTGTCTTCCATCAGTTTCTTTATCTTCATGTTAGTTGTTTTTTTATGGTTCTTAGATGAATATACGCTTGCTAAAGTTTTCTGATTCCTCTAGAAAGTTTGGCTTTAACAACTACCATTTTATTATACGTTAAGTTTATTTTCAATCTTGTACGGCGGACCCGGAGGAAGTATTTTAATGCAGTTGTTCGGAGTAATTCTATTCTGTTTTCCAGCCGCTTAAAACCCTCCTGTAATGGGTTAAATTATTGCAAATAAAATTTATTTATGCATGAAGCCAGTAAAGGCAGAAAGCTAGCGATAAATTTTGCTCTGACAGTATCTAAAATGTTCGTTCAAAATTATTTAAGCGTGGCTTTAAAGTAGTGTACTGAATATAAGACTTTCTAGATCTGACACATAATTTATATTTTTATTTTGTCCTTAGTCTGTGAGTATCACGATGTCGAAGTTAATATCAAAACCCTCATTAGATTCGGATTCATGTTTAGGCTGGGTATTAATGTAAATAGATGAATGGAACTACTGGGAGTTCCGCTAATAAAGAATAGTTTATAAAGTATTAGCAGCTTTAAAATATAAAGTATTCTTATAGCATTAAAGTTCGTTGCAAAAGAACACTATTGGCGCATAGAGAGACACGGGTTGCAGCATCGCCCTAAGCTCAGTTAAGATGGTCGCAAAAGAATGCTCTGGGGTGTAGTTGTGAGACTCTCACTGCCGCCGAACGCTCTCTTAACCAGAAATATGTGACTGGAAAAACTTCTTGTTCTTGGATATGTTTAGGCAAAGGCAATTTGCAATGAAACAAATGTGTGACTTAACGTAGATGCGGCGTAGTTCTCACAGTAAACGGATTAAAACTCCGTGAAAGTACAAAAAGTATTCATTTTCTCATGTTAAATTTTCTTAATACTTTAATGATTTCTGAGTATGACTGAAGGACACTTGAAGGTTTTGAGGATATGTTTTTTAAGTCACGAATATTCATATATGATGGTATGAAGAACATGCAAGTATTGTCGTGATATCATACTGTTGATAAAAACACTGGTGAATTCTACTACTACATACGTCCTTGTGGTTGATACTAGCAAAATTTGACTTGCTTGATTAAATTTTTCTTCTTTCAAAAGTAGCGCTTTTCTTCTTAAAATGGTAATCAATATCAGTGTCTGAACATGCGAATGTAGGGGAAATGAATAGAATATAAATCAGAGTTTCTCTTCCGAAAAAAAGGAAGGCTAGTCAGAGATGACTGGATGACAGTTGTGATCACAGTAGCGTTTAGTTAAACATCTTGTTGCTGTTGAGTGGCAGGTTCTATGATTTAACTTCTTCAATAGGGTACAACCGTTGTCGGTGGTTTATCCCTGCTCTTTCATTCTGCAGGCTTACGATATTACTACTATATTTCGTTCCTATCTTTCTTTACTGTCTTTCGTGCCGAGTTAAAAGGCAATGTACGAAATCTGGGTCTATTAGAGTTGTGTCGTGAATTTATTTATGATTCCTATTCATCATTATTCTTCCATTTCGGACAATACAATAACGAACAAAGGAAAGCGAATAAACAAAAAAATACTGTCATTTCAAGAAAGAAAGTTTGTGCTCGTTTAAAAAGATCTACTTAAAAATGAAATGAATTTGCCAGCCAGCCATTACCTAACTTCTTTATTTTTTGTAATGGGAAAAACTGCACTTAAATATGTCGCTCCATATTCAGAAATAATTTTTATATCATAATATTTAAATGTGTAGAAATTTCCTTTGTTTAGAAAGGAACGTTTGCTCCACTCTCTTTACTCCTAGAATTCTTTAACTATATACTTTGTTGTACTGATGCAATCTAATTATATATTTTATGAATGCATATAATGATTATAAAAACTATGGTGAGGATTAAATTCATTGTGATCAATTTTTATTTGAGTTTCTCAGCACTGTGAATTTGAATAACATTGTTGTCCTCCGTAAAATGTTCAGGCGAGTTACTTTAACTCATTTTATGCGTTTTTGAAACGAAGATATTTTTGAATCTAGATTATAATTCTCAAGGAGTGAACTTTATGCTGGTATACTTGTGTTTTAGTTCTGTTATCGTAAAAATGTTAATTTTAAAGCGAGCAGCTTATGAAAAGCAGGCCGTTTCATGCTTGAAACATATTTACCAAGCCCTCAAAATGTACAAAAGACTTGTTATTGCAGTACCTCATCTTTTCTCGGCAATTGCATTCATTGGAATTTGATGAAGTGCTAGTCTAATAGCTTCTATAAGCCTTTTTCTGTAATGAAAGTTCTCCATTGTATTGTTCAGTGTGAGTAGTGCTTCGTTTGCTGCGACGGCCTGAGGGGTCTGTTGACACACAGTGTCCTCGCTCGTGTACTCAATTTCATTGGGTATAAATGCAGTTCTACGAGTATCAATTCGGGAATGAATTATGTTAAAAATACTTAACATAACAATAAAAACCATGCAGCTGTTTTTTTCTGAATTTGGAAGTGTCATACATTGAAATTATTTCGCTCGTAAGCGTTCAATACAAAATATCTTTTAATGGTTTGAATCTCAAAGCTACTTCATCGTGGATTTGGTTATGTTGACCCAGACATGGAGGCTCGTTCTCTTTGGGTAAAAGCTTCTATACATGAACTGATTGATAGAATTCTCTATGGCAGGAATTATGTGGCTTATATTTTTTGTCAGGACGCGCCATCACAACTAAACTTGGGTTATTACATACACTTAGTGTTCATGCAAAGTATTGACTAGAGTTGAATAAGTTTTCAGAACCTATAGTTTATGACCTCAACTTTGTGAACATTTTATTTTCTTTTGATGCACATTGTTTTGTTTTAGTATCATTGCGTTTTGTTTTTAGTCATGCAACATTTTTGTCGCGAGATATGTGTAACATTCATTTTTAAAAATTATTTCCAGAGTATCTGTTATAGTTACTTAATCTTTATTTGTTTTCAATTTTGTTGCAATCGGAATAAGCTGTTCTACTTTTTTTTCTAAAATTTCAACAAAACAACTTGCGTTTCAATGGGCCTTCACTAGTGTGAAAGGATGTCTATAACTGAAGTTACTCCTCGACGATGAAGTTACTGCAGAATGTCGTGTTTGACCTGTGCATAAACTTCTTATAATTGTTCCCACATGAATGAAGCAATTCTAGAGCTTAAACGAATACTTCAAGTGCGTATGTTTCTCCTTGAAAGGAATTAATTTTATAATGTATTCTTCCTAAATCGTAAACTTAATATCCATTGACTTATTTAAACGCATCAATGGAGCCATTTGTCATGTTCGTTTATGAGACAGACATGCAGGTACTCGAGTAAAACTTGTAGAGATCGCACTAACCACGACGTATTCATGCAGGTCTCGAGCGCCGTCGTCGAGCTTCCCAACTCCGATACTTTCCGCCGAGTTCTTTGATGTGATTTGCTCTCAACTCAACAAGTTTCATGTGTCAATCGGAGACCCTTGCATAACTTTTGGCGGACATCAAGCGAGAGTTTGCATGAGGGTCTGGAGGTCGCTTTTGAGTGTGATCTGAGCAAACTAGGCAGTTCTCGAGGCACCGTATTTTGGTCTTTTCGTCCGACTCGGCCGACCTTCCAATACATTAGAGTGACGACATACTTGAGCGTAAACACCGCTCTACAGTAACCTGCAATTACATTTGTAAACTCATCTAACGTTTTCAAACAAAAATTTTAAGGATATATTTCATTGTCATTATTCTATAATTGATCTGTCTTGGGCTTGTTTTCTAACAGCCGCTTAAAATGAGAGGCTGTACCTCTTCATCCATTTCTCCGTACACAAGGAGGAAAGGAAGCAGACGTGAAAGAGCTCAAACTGATGGGGTCTGTGATCGTTAGCTCATAAAAACAATTTGACGATCCTTAGCTATCTACTACCGAGTCTAACGTCTGCTGTGGGTTTAGTTTCGATAGTTAGGGAGGCGCTGGTCGTTTTTACTCTTTTTATGCGAGGATCCGTGTCGTTCAGCTGTTTATTATCTTTAAATTGCTCCTACTTATATCTCGTCTGTTCTTTCTCACATGATTTCACAGGCCCGTGTATCTGCTGTCATGAACTATGCTAACTGATACTGAAACGGTATACCTTTTCGTATTCATAGCTACTTCAATTTATTATTTTTAGCTGTTGTCAAGCTACAAATCCGGCGTTCTAGAATACATGACATTGCGCTTGTATACGAGAGGCTTCATGAACTTTCAAGTTCTTCTTGTGATTCACAGTTTCTTGCTTAATTATTGATCGCATTCGTTAGTGCTAGACCTGGTCTCTGCAGCAGTTCGTGAGGAAGCTTTTCCATTAATCTTTTGTGCAGGAACGATCGCTTCTGTTTGCCCTCTTGTTTGTCTTGTTGATGAGGAACCCATTATTGATGATCCTTTTAAATTTTTCGTCGGGCTTCTTGCTGTTTTATTATCGAATTTCTGTTTCTATTTCTGCCAGGAAAATTTTTTGGTTACTCATTCAGAGACTCCTTCAGGAGAGAAATGGTTCGTATAACTTTTGACGATGGTCGAAAACAGTTGGTGCTGAAATTTTTTTTTAAATGTAGCTCTTCATTATACTTCTAACATTGTACATTATCCTTTAAAAGATTTAAGGAACTAAGATGAAGAATTAATTCCATGAAAGAAATATACATTTTCATTTAAATTTACTCCAATATTGAAGAATATTTTTGGACCGAACTAGCAAACCCTGCGAGAGGGCTGTGCATTCTTGGTTTGTTAATTCATCCTTTTAACGCCTGTGATTATTTTCAGTGATTTTATTTCGTTTTTAATTTTTTTTGTTACAGTGGATGGTCTTTAAAAATCCTTTTGTATCCTTCGTTAGAAACGATCGTGCTATTTGGTATTAAACAGGATTTTAATGAAAAAAGTGTGTGCACACTCGTAGCTAATTTTTAGAAAGAAAGGAAATGAATTATTTTAAAAACATTAAAAGCTGGAATGTTTTCGTGACTGCGCACCAACTGTTTGCGACCAGTGAGAGTATTTCTTTTGGCACTTGAGTGTGATACGTATAATAATTATTCTAAGAAATTCATTGAATAAATCTTTGACTATTTAACGGTAACTGACTTCACAAAACTTATTTACTTCAGTTCAGTTGCACTGCTAATGAAAATTTTACAAAGCGGCTTCCTCGAATTTTCTTCTTCTTTCTAATGGTCAGTACGATTTATCATTTTCGATACGTTTGTTTAGGATTAATAAAGTCATTTTAAGCACGTTTGGTTTCTCTGACTCATTAGTGTTGACTTTATATTTCTATTACTTTTAGAAATAACAAGTCTAGAAAGTGGAACCCGAAGGAAACTCCGATGCACCAACGTGTTGGACGAAGGATACTGTGCTTGTTCTGAAAAGCTAATGGTGTTGTAAGTCATCGTATTTGTAATTTACTAAAGTCGAGTTGGGTAATTTAAAAATGAATAACTTTCATCGTCTTTTCATGCTCAATGTGTATATTCTGTAGTCTTTTGCACATTGATGTTCGATATAATCTGAGGGAGGCCTTATTCTGGGAGCGAAGCATCATATCCATGACGGCAAATTTTTGTTTCTTCTGTTGAAATGCAAGTTGCAGAGCGCCTCTTCTTCGAACGGCCGAGCATAGATAGGTACATCCTTTGTTTTATTCTTCTTGAGGATTTTTTTCATAGAATAGAGCCCGCGTCAAATTTGTCGTTGCCAGTTTATGTTTTTGTTTGGATTGCGCTGAGGTTGGATTGATACGGGATACTGGGACATGCGATCAGGCGAGTTCCTAATTACATTTATTGTGTTATTGAAACATTACAAGGGACACTGGTGTGTTAGTACTCGAGATGCGGGTAACGTTTCCGCAGCTTGGTCATTATTGTCGTATCTTCCTTGAGCTCCAATACAAATATTTTTATTGCGAAGCAATGCGATATTAAAGTTGTGCTTGGGATGTTCTTTTTGCCATATCTTTCGATATGTTACGTGGAAAGTTTTTCAAAAAGCGAATGCAAAAACATGTTACATTCCTTTCTTCTCTCCCGAAGTTAAAAGCTCACAAAAGATTTTTATTGTGCTACGTTTAGTTTTTGAATAAAAAATCCTTTCGTAATATTGATAAGATTTTGTCTACAGAAACGAAAAATGATAGGAATTTAATTTGTATGGACGGTCGAAAAGTCCACTGTCCTTCATTGCATAAATATAACCTGAATTAATGTTCTCGGTTTCAATGAGAACTCGACTGTGTTGAACGTAAAGTTGGCTGTTTAGAGGGAGAATTTTTGTCATTGCACAACAGGGCGTATAATTGGTTGTCAAGCTCATGACACCACGGAGGCTATAATTGGTTGCTAAGTAATCGTAGAAGTTCAGTCACAGCGTTGCTAACATTTTTTGAAGCCCATCACGAGTGTTGGTGAGCGTTGTGCCTGTGTTGTCTGTGCGCTTGCGTGATCATGCCCGTGCTGAGAGATGGAGGCCGGTGGGTACCCTTATAGTGATACCCGAGTTTTCAAGTCTTTGGCAATATCTTTCAATACAACTCATGGGTTCATATTTACCTCGCAACATAGTTTGCGCGTAGCTAGCTTCAGGTGACAATGTTGACCGTCTTCCATGCCCCAGCAAAGTTACTGTCTCAAACTTTATAAATTTCTTGATGACACATTTTACGGTAGATTTAGGGATAGCTAAGCATTTTGAAATAGTTTCGTAACTATTACCGAACTTGTGGGAGTCAATAATCTTTTATCTCAGATCAACGCTGGGCGCTTTTGTTTTACTTATCCTGCCGTCAAAGCGAGATTAACATTGATGATGCTTATTGCACTACGTTATGAACGTTACTGGAACTTTATAGAATATTGTAGTAAGTACATTTTTACAATATTCATCATAGAAAATAAAAGTATGAATTTTCATAAATGTATGAATCGATGCCTTTGGAACGGATATTTTTTGTTTTACGATTATTGTCGTCGATCTATTTTTTGCATAGTTTTCTTGTTAAATTTGTTAAGTAAAATCTACCATTTTGAAAACCAAGCTCAAATTCCTTTACATGTACTTAATAACATATAAAAAGTTTGGAATCATGCGAATATTAAATTCATAAAAATGTCTAAAAGTGTTGAACATTGATGGGGTGTACTAATAGTTTCAACGCTAACTCTTTGTATGAAAATGTCTTTTTTCTTGAATTATTTTAGTCTCTGAAAACAATAGATTGCTGCTTGGGTACATATGTAAAGCGGATGAGTACAGTACAAATACAAGAATATGTAGCAAACTCGTTCAAAATGTAGGGAACCATGCCGATTTGTACGTGTTATTTCACTGAATTAGAATATTGTACTTATTTATTTTTATGCAATCTTAAGTAGCAGAAAGAAAATAGTCGGCATGTCGCTCTTTTAATACTCGTTCAGTTCTTTTAGTAAAATGAATAGATTAGTTGCAGGATTTACTAAAAGCAGTAATGCTTGAGACAGTGTTTCGTACTTCTTGTAATCAGTGAAGTAAGTTCAATTTTTAGATCTTAAATTAAAATTCCCATACAAGCTCAATGAATTATGACTTACTTGCAAAATAGTAACTCGGCCTCCAGCAGTTTAACAAGGAATAGAAACACGCATGCAACACTTTATGTTGAACGCGATGTGAACCATCTGGCATTAAGAATAGCTTTTAAAGCTACGTGTATTTTTACCCCTTGTTTGGGTTAGAAAATGCAACTAATGATGGTTCACATCGTTCTCAGGGAACGCATTTGCTCTGCCCTCCTATGATGGCCACAGCATGCCAGTTTTGACAATTTTTGGGCTGCTTCATTACATTTACTGGCTGCAAGTGCGTTTTCCCGCATCATGAATGCTTATTTCGTGAAGTGGGAAATACTGATATAAAGTAGAATTGATAACGGTATTACAGGAACTTGCAGTTAGAGAAGATCCAACCTACTAGTGTTATACTTATAACTTTCATGATCGTATATATGCCATAGTGAGGGCTTTGCAAGGAAGAATGGATCGGTACTCACCGCCTGCCGTTGAGTTTTGGAGGTGACGGTGTGGAGTTCTCGAGTGATTTTAGGTCTCCACTTCTCACACATGTATATTTTTTGTAGGACTTTTATCTTGTGCGCAACTTCGTTTTTTCGTTAAAGGATATGCCTCATTCTATAATAACGGACGACCTTTGTTGGTGTAATCTGGACTACGTATTATACTTGGCTTAAAATATCTTTAAAGTGTTCACTTTTCGTACCATTTAAACTCGGCCAATGTTTGAAGGCATGTAAAAGATTTTTTTCGCAGTCGCAAATCTCTTTTGTCTGTTCACATAAATCGTTACAATTTTTTAGCTGACATCACAAGCTTCAATTATTTACGCGTAGGATTCCATTTTGTTCGAGTTTGTTATTCAATAAAACAAAAGTATATACGAATTTGAGGATTCTTGTACGATGAATTGCGTTTTGTTCATTGAATTGAATTGAATTTTGTGTGTTTTCTATATTACATTTTTCAACGTTGCTTCTACTCTACTAAACTTCAAATTTTCCATATCGCCTCTCGTCTGCTTTAGAGTTTATGCAATCAATCTCGTAACACTTCACTTGGTCATCACTTTATGAAACGCACGTGAATATAAATCAAAAATATCTGAAACCACTTGGAAATTGTATTCGTTATCACACTTGTCACTAGGAGCACTGTGCTGATACTGAGTTCAGAGCAGGCTGTGGTGCACCCAACGAAGTTCTCATTTAGTTGAAAACCGATTTTTCGAAAATGAAAGCTATAATTGTTAGCCACAAATTTTTGTAAATGATCAATAAAATTCATTTGTACCATATCTGGTATCATAACTTTAGAATTTCTTATTTATGAATTGTTTCATTGAGTAATTAAACATTAAGCTACTCCGTGACCACTCTTGGCTTACGTCGGAGTCTACTTTTTGCAGTGCCTGGTGCGAATGAATTTAGTGCACAAATTGTAATTGTCGCAACATATGTTCTATCACTATCCACTTGTGAGCACAACATTAGAGAACTCAGCACCGGAAGGACACGTGGTGCAAGGTCACGTGGGGTGTGATGGTGGAGTTGAGCCTCACTCGCTCAGTGAGGCGCACTGGTGCAGTGAGGCAGGCAGAAGAGAGGTGTTTGTGCGGCCGCTAGTGGCACACTGAGGCTCTTCTCACACCTCACCACCGCCGCTGTTGTTGCTGCCTCCGCCACCCCCTACTGCCTCTCCGCTGTCGCTCTGCAGCTCCTCCTGCTGCTTATGCCGATCCCGGCACCGCAGTCCCTCTTCCTACTTCCATCCTATTGGTTCCCAAGACGTTCAGGCTTCGAACACGACCATGGATGAGTACTTTCTTGAACTTATTGTGCGCTCCTCCTTTCTGATCTTGCCCACTCTGCTACCGTGGAGTTAGTGTGCTGTTCTTTCCTCATATGCTACGCTGTTGCTGCAGTTAATGTTAGGGCACTGTGAGTCCATGTTACTGTTGTTACTTCCCCTTGTGATGTTCATTAACGGACATCGTGTTCATTTCCCTCATAGACTCTCTGTAAAACCCGATATTGCTTACTATTTTCTATCCTCAATAAATTATATTCATTTCTGCACTTGTCCAAATATTTTCTCTTGACAGGTGAAGGACTAGAAAGCATTGCTATTTGTCATATTGATGGCCTTCAGCACACTCACCTTTGTTTATTCAGGCATTGCTATCGCTGGTGCCGCTTCATATGGCAGTGCTTTTATTTCTACTGTATCCGACTTGTACATGTGTACTCGTATGTACTGCTCCTGCTGTTCATTTCCTGATTGCTACGAAATTGCGTAGTATCTTCGTCCTTTTCGCTGCGTCAATTGAGCTGCGTACAATGTTTTATTTTCAATCCTTCGATATAATTTTCGTGGAAAGCAGACGCGAAAATGTTTGCTCGCGACTAGTAAAATTTGTACACACCTTTTCATCATACGATTTAAACGCCTCCTTTGCTGGTGTATTTTAAAAATTACTTATGCGTTCATTGTCAAAGGAAAGCTTCGTAGACTAGTTTTCTTCGATCTTAACCTATAATCTTTAGCTCCAATCAATGTTGTATCGCCTTTTAGTTGATAGCTTATGTGTACTTCTGAAATCTTAATTGGTGTTAACATGGCTTGTATTGCTGAGAAACGGTACAATTTTCAAGCAATCTAACAACCAATAGCGAGGGTTAACTAGGAAAGCGCATCCTGTTGTTGAGGTAAGCTTGTATTTGGCTCCATTGTTTAGGCTTGTTGACTAGCTATGAGTGGTATGTCCGTAGGGAGCGGCCGGCTTTTGCCGTAAGATGGCTTACAGCCCACCAGCCTCCTTCCTGTCTCCGGTCCTGGTCCGCTCTAATTATTGTTATGCACCTCCACTTTTTGTTGGCCATAGCGGGCTTCCGGGAGTCGTTTCGGAGCTTTTTAAGAAATGCGCGGGAACTTCTTATGCCGATAAATGGCGCGCTGAAATGATTGTGGGACTTTCAATTTTGGACGCGTTATGACGGTCGCTATGCTCATATAAGCCTAGACGCCTGCAAGACTTACTAGCTTTCTCTTGGTTCTCGTCTCTTGTGGCGCTCGTGTGCTCTGGTCAATATTGTTTGCTCTGTGCACGCAGACGAGCGCTGCTATTGGCCGCTTCTGACTTTTCAGTTCTTTCAAGCTTGCCATCGATGGATGGCTGCGTCGTGGTCAGGCATAATGGGTGCATTCAGTTCATACTTCGTCTCATTTTGTACATTTTGAATTTTTTCACTCAGTTTCTCGAGTTCAAGCAACATTTTTTGTATTTCGTGACCTGCTTTCATTCATTTCAGGAGCTACTGTTTGTTTTATAGTTCTTGGTTAACGTGTACTGGTTCATTTTTGCATTCTTATTACAGACAAACATGTTTTTCTATTTGATATTTGTGTGAGTTTCTCACAACTTTTCATGTTTTTGTCTGTTCGTGGTTTTCATGTTTTTGTGTTTTGTTACTGCTCAACAGAATTATTTTATGCGCAATTTGACGTCATTGTCGCCTTCATCGTAAGTTTTATGACGCGTAAAACTTACTTAACTGGCTAGTACACTGCTATTTTCTTTTGTTGTGGTAGTGAAAATTATTAACGTTTTTAGTTGCACGTATTTTTAAATCATTTTCTTTGAAACGAAGAACTCCTTTTGTTGCACATGCTTTGCTGTGTTGTATACGATGCTTGAATACGCATTAGCCGCTGGGAGCTGTCTCCGTGAAATAAACTTTTCATGTCTCTTAAATTCCTTATACGGCGGCGTGCTGCACTTAGCAAGAATAACACAAATTTCTTCCTACGGCTACAAAGTAGAAAATGGAGTGTCTCGAGCGAGGTGACGCTCGCATATTTCTGAGGCGGTGCACATCACATTTTTGAAGTGTTTTCTGTGGTGCTATCAAATGATGATGCTGCGTTACGTAGGGAAGTGAGGGAGGTAATTTGAATGTCGGTACGCTGCATCCGTCAATGCTCCGGCGCACTCAGCGCTGATCAGCTCGTGCTGGTGCACTGCACCCTCGGTTTCGGCTTTCTCTTTACTTTCTCTCTTCCAAATTCTAATGCCATTGTTGAAAATTATGTAGTATGCAACGATGATGTTCATGTTACACTTAATTCTATGTGACCTGTTGTACTATAAAGTAAACTTGAGCGTTTATGTGCATGAGTACTTTCAGCTGTTCTGAAATAGACAAAATAAGTTATTATTCGCAAATGTATGTTGTCGTTTACTTTGATTCTTTGATTTTCCCTTTAGTATTGTTGGTATGTTGAGTATTGAATAAAACGAAATAACTTCTTGTCGAACAAAGCCATACTCTTAACTCTCACGAAACAGTGTCTATGGTAGTCGTACAGATCTGTGGACCGTGGTTTCATAGGCATCGTAATGACTATGGGTTTTGGGTCGCTTCTAACAGAGAATAATAGTGAGCGTAGGGCTTCTAGCCCCAACCTACGTAAGGCTCTCTCTAACCATTTCTCTCTCTTTTCGTTTCGAGTTGCATGCATAACCAACGAGATCCTCTGATGGACTTCTCCAAAATAATGATGGATATCTTCTCTTGCGCCTCTTGCTCTGGCCTCAAATATGTTTGTCCAGGCGCACAGTCCCAATGTTCTCTAGTTTATCTTAATTGACATGACAGTGACTGTGTAATTCACACGGTTTTCGCACACAGCTCGTGCCACATGATTACCGTAAGCATTGTATACAAATTTTTATATAATATCAGTTGTTGATCGACTTCAAGCGTTCATAGATATTTGCAAGCTAAATTCTACTGTTTTTCAACTAATGGTAAGAGTTTCGGAGTTCTTAACTCTGTTTTTTTCTGAATTCTCTTCTGTATTTTTGACGCAGTTGGTCACTTAATTCATGGCTATTGATTCCCTCAGTATATAAAAGTGCATCCTAGGCTAATTATTCCAAGTTAACACAATTATAGGAAGGTAAAACTCTGGAAGCAGGCTACACATTTCAAGTAGTGCGTGCACCCTCTACCATGACTCTAGGACGGGAGATTTTCTCGGTCTCGTGTTCACTGGAACATGTGGAGTTGACTTCCAGATAGTGAGTCGTCGCTCCAG
>VCRD01001839.1:12993-32887 GCA_006783055.1 Trinorchestia longiramus
AAACGATTCGTCTTGTCAGCTGAGGTCAAATGTGCCAAAAGAATTCTTTGGGCAACTTTCTTTTCCCAGCACTGGTCACGAAAAAAATTGCATCATTTACTTTGCGTTATTTTTCAAATTGTGGATTTGAGTTCCGAGGACGTTTTATATTATTTTTGTGTATCTTATAATCCATATATGTTTCACAGTTGACTTTTTATTTGAAAAAAAAGAAAACTCTTAAACTGTTTTACTTGGAACTTAATTCTTGGACTTTGTACGCATTTTTCTCGTCTAAAGGTGTTGGTTAGACTAAGTTTTAAGGCTTCCCGCATGGAAGTGGGGCGATGATTTGTTCAGAAGTGACAGGTGGAAAGTGCGTTTGCATGTGAGCCGGAGCGCCATGACAGCCGTGTCTGGCTGACGGAAACGCTCGTCTTGAGTGAATTAGAATGAAGTGGTCGCTGCCTGGTACCTGTTCTTGTCTTCTCATCTCCCGTGAAAGTCTGCATCAAATTATGCAGCTTTCTCGCTACCTATCTTTTTATTTTCTTGTAAATGGGATGTTCATATTTAGAGAAAGCGGGTGTAATTTTTCGGAATTCAAAATATGGAAGAGAAACAGCGGAGGTTATTTTAAATCGTTGAAACTCGCACAAAATGGGCTTGAATGTTCTTTCGCTTACTGTAGATACATAGGATATTCCTGCCTGATTGGTTTACTATTCTTATCTCTGTATCTCGTGTATCCGTACATTGTTCTGAACATTTTACCCATTTTAGTGAATATTTTTCCATCCTACGCTAATTATTCATTTCATAGAAATGCTGAAAACTCCTGAATATAGGCAATTTCTTGTTAAAAATACTCTGAACAAGTCTGTGCCTATATATTGCGGGAGCAATGAAGCCTCGAGAGCTTCACATCTAGCGCGACCAAACGGGTGCACTGCAGCGCGGCCAGTCTCCATTACAGGCTGTCTTCATCTATAGAGATTACTTCAGACAAATTGTGCAAGCTTTGGTGCCCAGTTTGCTGAGCGCTGCTTGCTAGGCTGCTTCCTTCATACCTTGTGCACAAACGAGCAGCACTTCGTGCTCTTTCCAGCTGCGATGACCTCCGCAGCGCTGTATAATAATTCTTTCGTAGACACGATCTTGATTATTCAAGTTTCACTTCTACCGATGAGCCTCTCTAGTAAGGAATATTCATGTGCTTCGTACATGAATATTCCTATTCTAGAACTCGTATTCTAGGTTCCTTTGAACGCATCCTCTTATTATGCACGAGGTGCGATCTAAAAGTAAAATATCTTTGGAATTAATTCATTGGTTTTCTAAAGAAGACGTAAACAGGTTCACCTCGATTTTAGAAGCTTTCTTTATAATAAGAAATTATTTTAAAATAAGCTCCAATGCGGCAAAACCAGCCGGGCGCATCTGATAAATTTAATATAACGGTAATTCCGGGTCTTGCATGTGTCAACGCGCTCTATTTCGTCAGTACCAACAATTTGTTGTGTATCTATGTAGTGTTTTTTTTTCGAGCGTTTGTAGCGTTTCGATAGATTGGGGAGGAAAAAGACTGCCATCTCGTTTTGGACAAAACTGCTTGGCCTTGCATCAAGTCATACTGTAGTTGTTCTCCAAAACGCAGCCCGCAGACAAGCATGTTATCTGGGTAGGATTTGAGGTAGTCACGTTTGCGAACGAAGATTTATCTGCGCCAGCTTCTCATGCCAGGCCTGAAGAGCACACTTCATGTTTGTTGGCATTCGTCGTAACTTCCCAATGGCTCCCTTAGAAACGACGTTCACACTGAAGTTATTCATTAACGAGAACTCACTTGTCGTTACCAGTTTTTTTGTTCAGTTTGAGTGTCGCATGCCCGTGCATTTAGGCAGCACTTAGTGAATGTAACTTTCTTTACGAAACAAATTAAGAGCAAGCACAACCGTTAGAATCGAAATTGCTCAACAGTTTAAGATCAACGTCCGTTATGAATATTCTCTACAAGGTGGCAATCGAGTATATCTTACAACAGAATCATCAGATCTACAAGCAAGCACGATGCTGTCCGGATAAAGAAGACTGGGTGGAGCAGCCTCGTTCCCAGAGGTCTGAGATCATTTTGCAACATTTGTCTACTCAAGAATCTCTGTTTAGGGCGGATACTACACCAGTGACCACGAGGCGCTGATGTGGCTAAAGAAGAGTGAAGTTGTGTGCTATTTTGTGGTTATTGAATTACATTAACAAAGTTCTTATTTTTGTTCAAGTTCGGCTACACCAAGCTTCATTAGTATTGTCGTTGTCTATTGGTCCGATGCATGAACCATGCAAAAGCATTCATAACTTGTTGGATAATAGTTTTCCTAGCGCTGTCCTAAACCTCAGATGTTAATTACTCGTATTTTTCATACTAGCGAACAGTGACCATATGAGGTCACGCCCGCACGATCTGATACATGCAGTCTGGGTCTTATTAATCTTTTGAAGAGTGATCAGTCGACTACACGAAGTATTTTTCGTCGAACCTATTTGGTTTCCTCTAGGCGGGTGATGATGAAAATTCAGTTTTACGGCACTGCGGTTTCTTCGCTATTTGGAATTATTCATTCGTCGTTTTATTTTGTTGGCTGTTGTTCTTCTTCCCAGCGTGACAACGCACTTTGAACGGAATTAGTTTCGAAGAAAACCTCTTAACTTCATTTGACCTTCCGCCCTACATTTATGAGCGTTCAGATGTTACAGCGTAATCTACTTGGTTTAGGCTGGAACTCGTATTATTGCTTCCTATTTCTCCCTCAAGTTCAGGGGTTATTTTTGAGTTTACCATAAGTTGGTTTAGCTCATTGAAGGTCCTTCATGTTTTACTGAAGGAGGTTCTTCACTGTGTCACTGGGACTTATGACTTCTCAGGAGATAGGCAAGAGTTCTTAACTTCCATCTGAGAGACAAGATGTGGTATAATTATGATTCTGTAGTATTCTCACCTGCCTAGCACACAATGAACAAAACTTGACAGAAAGTTGTAGGTTTAGTTTTCAGATGAAGTTGACCCAATCTTTCTTTTTTCCTTCATTTGGTTTTTCTATCGAAGGAAAGATGAACTCACTGTTCAACTGACCTTCGCATTTCATGTGGTTACTTCATTTTCAGTTTATCGTTTTGTTGAGCGGCTAATGTTAGACACTTTGAGCAGATATGTGAGAATGTTGAGTAAATCCATCATTTTTAATGCTGTACGGCAACACTGGTAAGCAGCTTTTGTTGCCTGGCATGATTTTTCTTAGAGATTTTTGACTGCATGTTTTACTTACGATTTGGTACTCCTAGATTTGATACACCTTTTCATTCCCGTGGGGAGGTACAGGGTGTGGCAACATAACTTATTTTTTGAGAACTTTTTAGTGCTCAAAAAAGGAAGTTAAGGTGCCGTCCCTTGTTTATGCCAATATCTGCTGCTTTTTACAGTCCGCTATGAGAATTTATTGCTCCTTAGAGATCTAATAAGGCAAGATCAGCATCATTTGTCGCATAAGTCATGTTTGCGTACAATCTTAGAACAGGAGTTAGTTAAATATTGGGATGAAACACCGTAGACTTATGAGGTTCCACACCTTTCGCTCATATTTTGCCACTTGTTACTCAGTTCTTTATTAATGTTTATCATCGGTAATTTCTCAAGTTCGACATATATTTATCATTGTCTATCCCATTCTAATTTTTTTTATTATTTAAAAACATATATGAGTTGCGTGTCCAGGCATTCGTTCATTTAGCTTTCGCAGGTGTCTAGTGTTGCTGTACTTTCCTTTCTTTGTGCTGTGGAGTTTAGCGCAGCTGAGCTCAAGAAGAATTTTGACGCTACGGAAATGCGTGTGTACTCTAAAGCCTTGAAAGGCTCAGGCCCCATAGAATTGAGTGCCCGGCCGTGTTGGTCGCGGGGGCTTGGCCCTGCTTCAGAGCTCCTGTTTTGTCATTGAGTTACCTGTGTTGGTGCTAATGTTAGGCTCGTGGCACAGTTCAATTTGCGACATGTTCCGAGCGTCCACTTTTTTGTGTGATCACTTGCCACGCATGTGAGATATTATTGAACTGTGTCCTAAAATTGTGTACGTGCGGTTGTTCGTGATGCTCATTTGATCGTTGTGCGCCAGAACGTGGTGAGGTAGGACAAGCCTATTGTGTTGACGACTGATTACTTTTGACTTTGATTGTGAAGTGCAGTTGTAGAGACCTCGGTGGTCGTGGGCGTGGTGAGACTGTCCGAGTCAGTTGCAAAATTACTGAGTTGCCCCGCCTCGTGTTTCCCTGAGCGCTCTTGTCACAGCTCGTTGTTGTGCTCCTCGTTTGCTTCAAGTTCATTTGTGAAATGTTGCTCAGAAATGAGCAGCTCCACTGAACTTTGCTTTGATTTTGAAAAGCTTTTGGAAGACTGAGAAGAGTGTAAGGCGTGAAGGGGGGCGGGAGGTGACAGGGGTCACCGCCCCCCACCAGTCTGCATTGAGCGTTTGCCGTGCGAGCAGGTGTGTCGCTCCTGCACATTTTCCAGGCTGGTGACAGCGTCTTCGCTTTGATGTGCATCGACGCTTAAAAATTAATGGAAGAATTTCATAGAGTGTCTCAATTTTTCCGGAAAAGTTATGTGTACTCTATTTTGAAGTGCTTCATGCTCAGATTCCTGTGTTGCTCATCATTTACGTTTCTATCAGTTAATCCACTGTAAATCTTATTGTAATATTCAAAAATAATTTCCCGTAAAATTTGGCTTCAAACTACAGACAGTTGTGCTGGTTGTGTTTACGGTAATAGGAGCACTTAAGCGCCTTCGCCGTCGGGATGTTCAAACTACTGACAAATTTTAAAACAGGTTCCTGACCGCGCTGCATGTCATGCCCAGAGTGTCCGCTGTTACGCTCATTGAAGTGTCACTCTAATTCGTAACTTAGATACGCCAATCTCAATCTTGATAATTGACGGCTAGATCTCCTTATGTGTCAGCACAAGTATTCTTTGTAATAGGGCGACGTGAGGTGGGAACAGTGTGTCCTCACGATAATTCCGATGCCTTGATGGACAGGTCAAGTCTCGAGGTCAAGGTTAAATGTTAGCAAGCTTGTATTACGTTCACTTTCGAGGTTTATTGCAGCGCTCATTACTCCAGAGGTCCGTATGAAGGTGTGCTTACTGGCACGGTATTCTTTTCTATGGTGCCCTGATTTGACGATTTCAGTTCAATATGCTCGCTGTGTATTCAATGGTAGGTTGTGTTTTGGCTTCAGTGCAGGAATATTTGTTTGCCTTTAACAACATGCGAATAATTTTGAGAGAGTTGCTTCGTACGAGTATTCTAAAGAAATTTCTTTTAGGGGAATCCTTTCCTGTAAATGTTGGGTTTTCATTAATTTCGGCAAAATTTCATTAGCTTACTGATGAAATTAATGTTGTATTAGCATGCCGCACTGCTCATGTGAATGCTTTTGCTGCGTGTCTCAGAAATTCGCACTACGTTATCAAAGTGATTGAAAGTTTCATTGCTTAAACTTCGATATCTTTCAATGTATGTGTGACATTTTATCCTGAAAGGGCTGATGTTTAGGCGAAAAGGTTGAAATCACCAGTGAATGAACATTAGTCGCAGTTTACATGCAATTGTCCAGTGCGTCAGTTAACCTGTTGCGATATCAGTCCTGAAGAGACTTCGTGCTGAGCGTTTTGCTCAGACTCTCCGTGCTGCTCGAACTTCTTGCACGCGCTCTTCTCTAAGTTATTACTCCGGTCATTTCGACAAAAGAGTTTTAGTGTATCTTCTGAAAGAAATTTGAAAGTTATAAAAATGATTTTGAAGCTGCCCAAAAGAACTGGGAAGCATAATAAGAAACTAATGATATCTTAGCGTGCCAATTTATTAGTATCCTAGAATAAATTTAATGTAGAAACCCTTTTATTTTTAGTAATCAAAAAACGTCGAATTTGCATAATGTTTTCCTTGATCTTTAATGACTGCTTTACATTATTGAATGTAGCTATATAATTGCTTATTGACCGTTTCAAATCTATTATTGCTGTCTTATGTAAGAATGACTTAACTCACGTTATGGTATAAAATGCTGGTGTGATTATTTGATTTTTAATTTCGAATATTCTGCTCTCTCTTTCAACATTTTCCAAGTATTTATCACTTAAATCCTTTAATTTTCCAATATGCAAGCTCTGACTCTGGTACTACAATTCTGATGACCAACAAATTTAACCAACGAGGTTTCAGGCTCAAAAAATAGTGTTTCTTGCGCCTAAAATTCTCTCGCTGAAGTAAGAATTCCAAGGAGGCTTGGGCGTATGATTGTTCATTTTTCACTACTAAATAAATTCGTGTCACGACTGCCCTGCCATCCTGTGTGTTTAATTCCGTAGCTCGTTGTCAAATACAGCTGTGAGGTGCCGAAATAAATTTCTTGGTACGGTCTCTTCTTACTCTAAGCTAAATCTGCTTGAATTGCTCTGGAAAGGAATAACCAGTATTTTCGAACGAAGTAGTGAATAAACAAATTGAAAAATACAGTATATAGTGTTTTCTAATGAATCGTTATGCTCAACTTATTTCTTAATTTTCATGTCAAACTTGTTATAAGAAGTCATTCAACTTCAATAAAAATAAGAATTATGTTACTGAAATATTTGATGTAGTTTTGCTAAGACAGCTAAAGAAATTACAAGCATTGCTGTATTTTTGGTCTCTCATAAAATTGAACTCTTGTTAGAGTCCTGCTAGCGACGACGCATAAGCACCACAGCTTTGAAGGTGAAACAACAGTTGGGCAAGACGTCTTGAACGTCAGTATTCTCGTAACTTTAGGCTTGTAGTGTCCTCGTTTTATTCATTCCAATTTCATATAAATTCGTTTATGTAACAAAGGATTGCAATTAAGACCTGGAATATTTACCATTGTCTCAATTTATTCTTACATCTCTTCGGTCTTATTTGAAGTTGCGTTACGAAGCCTTCCGAATTGATAAAATTTAAGTATTTAATTTTGGAAGCATAAATTTATATTTTATTATTCAAGAACTTGTTGCTACAACCTGCACAGCCAGTGATATTTGAAGAATTCAACACCACACTCTTGCAATGATGACGCGTGAGTGGGTAAGAGACTTAACGATTAACGTGAAAAAGAAGAAATTCGAAATTTGGATCTAGTATTGTTTGCGTTATTAGTCGCCTAAAGTGTAATTTTTGAAGCACGCAAAAATGACAAATTCGTGAATAGAAACGGGAGTTTCACTGCTTACTGTTGGTTTAAATTAAGAAGTGCCTAGAACTAAGCGAACCAGCATATTAATTTAGATCTGACGTGTGATAGTAAAATATGTAGTTGTATTTAGTATTTTATTAAAGCTAATGGGAAAATGCTTTTCGGAAACATTGGTCTAAATCGGAACAATTATTTATAGAACTTGTCGTAATGGTGATGATTGAAATCAGTAGTTTTTCATAATAAGAGTACAACCTGCAGTTTGAAAAGAGTAAGAGACGGGTAAGGGGACGGTTCGTAACGTTATGGATGTTAATAAATAAAGTTGATCAACACAGTAGGGGAATGTGTAGTCACAACTACAAATACATGAGAACACTACTGTGCAGTACGAGTACACTGTCAGGCGCAGACCAACTGAGCAGTAGGCTCAATATCTTCTGGTGTTGAATTAATAACACCATCTGATACTTGTTAACAGCTGTCTCTTTGCTCGTGCTTCAAGTTATAATTTAGATCATCGTCTACTACATGTTAGTTTAAGCTAACGGTGCGCCTTGACTCTTAATATATGACATTTCATGTATCAGAATCTTACTCTTTGGTATTATCTGAAGGTTTTTTTTTATGCATTGATTGAAGCGTATTGTAAATTTAGTGCAGTGCATGCTTGAAATGGGATTTGCTAAACCATTTCACTATGTATTATTCATTATAGCTTTTTAATGTCAAGGTATTATCTGGTCATAAATATTTGATTTTGCTAACGTGAGCACATTTTGATACTTAATGTTGGAATACCTTTTAAATTTATTTTAAAAATGGTCCAACTAAAACACGGAATTGTATTTCAAATGATGAGTAAATTTCTTTTTGAATGATGCTAGTCAAAAAAGATTGAATCACAGATTGAGTTGACTTTAGTTCGCTTAATTTCGCAAAAATTCATGGGAATATTTATTAAAAAATTTTTCTTTATGCCCGAATATTTTTCAGACTCATTCCTTGTTTCTTGAACCTCTCGGTCAAGCGATATCTTTTTGGCCCCGAATTCAAGTAGTAGAAATAATTTCTACTAGAATTACGTTAAAGTGTGACGAGGCATGTCACTGGAGAAAGTCCAACTGTTAGCTAAGTGAAGATAATTCAGTAGTCATTGAGAACTCTGTGTATCAGGACACTTGACGAGTGCGGCTTCCAACAGCGCTGCTGCCGTGTGCGCGGGTCATGCATGTTCCTTATATCGATGTGACCCCCTGCTCCCTGACCTCTCTTCGATCCTTTCCTCGCCACCACTTCCCCTCATTCATGTCCATCACTCCCTCCTTCCTGAGCACTCCACTTCGGTTATTGAGTGCCTGTTACTAAGCATTCATGATATGTAGTGGCCTCTCATTTTTCAGTTGCAAATCATTCGAGTAGCTTAAGCGCATGGGTATGCTGGCTTCTATTGAACATTTTCTTTTCATATCATTCATAATAATTATTTCATCGATTTATCCTTTCATTTTTGTTTAATTTCTGCGCAATTACTCAAATCTATTTGCAGCCTTCAAATGTTTTAAATTCTTTCGAACTGATTTTCCTTTAAGAGCTGAAAGTTTGAAACATTTTGTATAAATCTGATAACGATTTCCTGGAGATCCATGTTCATTTTGTTCATTCTAGTCGTGTTTTCTCACTGCTGAAAGATAGTTTGGATCCTTTTAACTCATCGCTCTGAGGTCGGTGCTGTCTCTTCTTCCACCATCGTATCGATTGATTTTCTTTTCTATTTTTAAACTAATTTTATTTTGTTTAATTTTGTGTTTGTTTTCGACTTCGACGTGGATTTTTAGGTCACGCTTTAACTCTTGCGGAGCTATTTGTAGTTACTTGTAGTTATCCCACTCGAGCACTACGAGTTAGCTAACAAACTCACAAAAGTTCTTTATAAACTCGGCAGTTGATCTCATCTGTCGATCGCCTCTCGTTTCTGAAATGATTTGCTTTTGACGTGTGCACTGAGAAATGTGAGACTTTTGTGCGCTTGAGGAAGTGTGTTGCGGTTGGTGACTTTATTGCGGGGCCTTGCATCTTAAGGTAATTTTTCACCTGTTTATGGAATTACGATAAAGATTGTAGTGGGGAATTATTATCCGCATAGGTTGCGAGTTACGTCATGTATAAGGTTTTCTTACTGTATTATATGTATCGGTTCGTTGTTAAATCTATGCTTCTGTCATGCCGGCAATATTGTGTAGAAATATCGATGTAAATTCTGGTTAAAATCACGCATTTGTGTATTCTGTTCCGTGTTCAATACGCTTTTAATAGGTGAACGATTAAGATTCACTTGTGTGTACTCTTATTCACATTTTCCAGTTTCTTTGCCCTATCTAACGTGAACGAAGTTTTTGCCATTAGTACCACTGTCGGATTTAAATTTGAGCTAGAAAAATCATGAAAAATGTACATTATGCAGAAGTATGACATCGTTAAGAACTCATCACTCACATTAGGGTGCGGAAGCCATGGTTGAAATATAAGTTATGAAATTCAAATCAGAGTTTTCGGGACCTCGTCTTGTTTGATTACTTGAGCAACCACAAGACTTGGGTACTTGCCGAGTACTTATTTTATTCTATACATTATGAGGAGCGTGAACATTTAGATGTATGCCTTTGAAGCTTCACGCTGTTTTTTCTTTGGAAATTTTATTATAGAAAGTGATTCAACATGTTCGAGATCAAGATCATGGTAGTTATTTTATTTTTTCGTCTTCAAAATTGTTTATAAACTGTGTGAAATCTTCTGTACTGTGCCTGCAAAGACTGCGTGCAAGATTGTGACTATGGAGTGCTATTTTCATTTCTACACAAGAAGCTAGAGCTCCAGATTCGAACTTTATTCGTCGTAATTGCAAATTCTCGGTAGGGGGATTTGTTTGTTCTGAGGCCAGCATAATCTATCATCAGCAAATTTCCGTGTCGATGGTAGAGTTCAGTGTACCGTGACGACTTCATGGTGCTGTGACAGCAGCAGTTGAGTGTACCGTGATGACTTCATGGTGCTGTGACAGCAGAGTTGAGTGTACCGTGATGACTTCATGGTGCTGTGACAGCAGCAGTTGAGTGTACCGTGATGACTTCATGGTGCTGTGACAGCAGAGTTGAGNGTACCGTGACGACTTCATGGTGCTGTGACAGCAGCAGTTCAGTGTACCGTGACGACTTCATGGTGCTGTGACAGCAGCAGAGTTGAGTGTACCGTGATGACTTCATGGTGCTGCTGTGGGCCTGCGTGTGTGAGTCGACAAGAGGTTGTCGTGTATGCGTGTATGGTGGAATGAGCTGTCCTGCACTCCCTAGTTTGCTGTCCCCTCAACCTCTTTCATTTTGTGGGAAACCTCGCACTGACTGTCATGTCATGCGCACTGCCCCAGTCATGTCTTCTTTTGTGTTATTGCACTCAAGACTTGGAGGCCTCTCTAGTAGGTACAGAAATTAACAACACTGCGTGTAATTGTGCTGGCCTGCCTCTCTGAATATTAACGTGCTATTATCTCATTGTGCTCATTTTCACTTCATTACTACATTTTAACAGTCCTTGGAAACTTCATCATCCAAAATAATTATTTTAATTATATTTTTTAAGCCATTCCGTGTCATGCCATGGAGTTAGATGGCTGACAGCCTGGAGATCAAATCGGCCGCTGTTGCTCGAATAAGTTTTTAGATTCTCATTAAGAATGCATAGCATAATTAATGGCGTCCGACAGACTCAGTTGGTGCTAACGAAGAGACGTGATTTCCTCCGTTGCTCCCTGGCAGTGCGTGTAGACGAGGGTTTCTCTCCACAGCTGCGGGTTGACTGCTGTGTTAGTCCCGTCTCACTTGGTTGTTCTCCTGCCTGCAGCACTGATGCTTGGCTTCCTACAATTTCTGACGTCATGTAAACTTGAAGTAAACGCTAACAGCCCGAAAGAAGTACATCATGAGTTTTTATGAGCGTGATTAATTTTTGGAGCACTGATGTTCAGACGTGCTTGTGTGATTGTTGAAAAAGTAATTCAATCTTCCCATTAATTTTGATTTCAAAATTATGCGTACTCTAAAAATGTAAGCATCATATAAATGGGTTTCGCTTGATAACTATTATGTTCATCATTTACATGTGCGGTCTCTCATTTTGATATTTTACGTATAACATGTCATAATATTTTCATCATTTTATTCATTCTTCTAATGCATTGCTAATTTGCGAATTTTGAGGTGTAATATGTTTTTTTACAGATTAATCCAACGGGAACTTTTGCACAAATCCAAGCTACACCATTTTATTTCGGTCTAGAGGGATATACGGTCGTAATCAACTTGGGTGTGACGTGGCAATGCTCATTAGGCGATGCTGGAGTGAAAAACTCTTTCGAAACTTGAGTGGCTTCAGTAAAGTTTGTGTAGCGTGACCAATTCATGATTGAATTAGTGGTAGCGTGAGCTAGGCTGGAATGTGTAGGAAAAGTAGTCTTGGACAAGAGACTCAGTGCATTTAACAAGCAGTTAGAGCGTCTTTTCCTTGCTTCGAGAGTGAGTGAAAACTGTTTTCAGCTGCGGAGGTTGTGTGTTACCGTTACAGTACTGCATGGTGACCTCACACGTGCAGGGGTCGCGGTTGTGGGGTTACAGCAGCTGGACGTCCGTTAGTGGCGTGCGCGTCACGCTCCTCCATCGATCACTTTGTGCTCCAGGATCGCCTAATTACATAAGCAAATGCGTTGCATTAAACCATGTGCCCTTCCTTCAGCTCTGATCTCGTATTTTCGCGACTCCCTCTTTTCAAGAACAACTAGGCCCATTATATTAAGAATATTTCATTGCTTTCAGTTACGTTTACAAATCTCAATTTTTTAATAGTCGGAATTAAATGTGTGCTAAACGATGATAAAAAGCGAAGAATGTTTGTATTTAAGCCTGTCCTTTATGTTTTCGTGAGTGTGAAGATTTGGTTTTTATGGTTTATATTGTTTTCGCATTACTCATTTGCATTATCGCATACTTGCCAGGCTGCAAGTTAATGGATTAATGATAAAATGGGATATAAAAGGTGGTGTTTATGCATGAGGCGTATTGAAAGATACTTCAGATGAAATACTTTAAAGTCCAGTAGCAGTAATACGGTTTGTGAGGGAGTGTAAAATGAAGAGGGACGACGGAGGACTGTTGGAGTATCCGAGGGTTGAGTTGAGTGTTAACGTAGGTTGAGGTTATGGTGAGAACTTATGAGTATCATCTTGTTGAAATGTGATGAGTTTAAAAATGAGAGGAAGATGTTAGAAATGAATCGAGGTTAAACTTGATAGAGTGAGGGAAGCAGTGTGTAAGAAAGAAATGTTTGTTAAGAATGTAAGCGTAATAAAGTGCGTGCCAACTAACCCTTTATTGATGGAGTTGCGGGATGGACCTGGTCTCATATCACGCCTTTTCCTTTGACTAGTGTGGATGCGAAAGAGCAAATCACAATTTTAAGGTGACAATAGTAAACCATCGACAGCTATTGTAGCCTGCAAGACACGCTTATTATTCTGTGGTTTAACCTGAAAAAGATCAAAATTCACACTTTTTTGTCGATTGATCTGACTCGTCTACGGGTAGTATCGATGTAGTGGAAAGTGTACATACTTAATTCATTATAATCACAATTTCATCATTTCTTAAAAAACAGCGAAAATTGTTAAAATCGTTTCTTAACATTTACCTCTGCTGGCGTCTAGAAATAAAATTAATTGTACTTTTTTAAGGCATTGGTGCGGGCATATTCTGACAATATTTGATGAAAATTACACATTAAATGAATTTTTAGTTTTTAAAACTTGACATGCTTCATTGGGTTTTATTTTATCAAGATTTTTTAACTTCAGTTGTGGATGGAAGTTAAACTGGAATGCACTTTTCATGCACTTTTCAAGCATGAAATTTCAATACAGACATGAATGCCGTAAAATTCATGGTTTATTCGTCTGTATTAAATTTATGATTTCCTTGCTGTAAAACGATCTATTATGCTTGAACTCCCCTCCTCAACATGAGTAGCGATTGCAAATTTTTAATGGAAGTTACTGACTGGTGTAGTTATATTAGGGAAAAAATATTCATGATATGCGTGCCCGCTTTACTGTATATTTAGTGTTGTAAATGCGTGCGTAGTACAGAGAAATATCAGGGTTATTGACATATTTTTGCTGATAAGTTTATGTCTAGAAACCCTGAATAGGGATACGCGTCTTTGTTGTATAGATCGAGGAAAATCATTATAATTCGAACTTTTATTTTGAAGGCTTCTGGGAGGGGAACTAACTTTTCTTATGCGTCTCTTTAGGATTTCGCGTAGCTCGAATATTGGTAGAATTTTTGAGGTGTTCTCTCAAGGAGTGCATGGTTATAGGTTTGTCCCAGTGAGGGGACGTGGCGCTCTTCCATGATGCTCTCAGGTATTAGGTTGTTACAAAAATAATGGCCGATTTCAGAAGCATGCGTTGACCTTCGAACGGCCATTATTTTTGTAACAACCTAATAGCGGCTGTTCACTTATCTGCAGTGGCAGTCTGCTTAAGGCTTCACATTAACAATGAAATTGCGTTTATCTATTTTCTATTTTTTTTGGCGATGTGATTGAAATTACCGTGCAAGCGAATTCCTCGCTCTGGCTCAAACGTTTAGGTGCCTTTATTATTCATTTCTTCATCTGTGAAATTTGATCCTGTTTGACATTAAAGCAGCATTTGGTGTATCATGTCCCTCTCCTTTAAAACGTGAATGCTTTCACTTACGATGAAAAACTGCGGGCATTGTATTATATTATACACGTCTCGATCCTCAGTATTTAAATTTTTGACTTCACTGTACGGAAAAACTTTCCGTAAAAATGTAGAATGTCTCGACTTTTTGGGCTTGTATATATTACACAAAAGAGCTTTTAAGAAGCAACGATTCTAATTTTGCCGTGCCCATTTGCTGAGGTCTTTCGCTTGGGTAACTCCTCGCTGATGCAGCTGGTTGCGATAAGGCGCATTGTGGTCGCGCCATTGCATGCTCCAAATCTGGCCGTGTTGAGGTGCAGCAGCCGCCGAGTTACCGCACTGCCTGCTGTTTATCGAAGCATAAGTTGGCTGACAGCGGCGCTGATCTCGCGCGACAATTGCGCCTCTCTAATAAGTGCCACTCCTGAAGATGCCTTGTCTTGATTTGTTGCTTTTATTGTCAGTGCTTCCTCGAGCCCGCCATGAGCGCGTCTTCAGCTCATAAGCCGCAACACAACTCGCTCCCGAGTCATTTGTACCATCGTCGTTTCTTTGCACTTCTTCGCATGTATGGTCAATGATCCTCATTAATTTCATTTTACCAACTTCATTTGTATCCTTTTCTCACTGAGATAGTTGTCGATTCAAAACATGATGCAGTCGGGAATGCACCAAAGGAAGTTTAATTTGATTTTATTTATTTGTTCCTATTTTCTTTAACTTGGCAATAAATTTAGCTGCTTAGAATTTATTTTAGTAAATGATTAAATTTTTTACGAATGAAATTTTTGTTATAGTTATTTTTGTTATATAGTTATTAATACTCTCATCAATTTTCTGCGCACTTATACGGAGACTGAATAATTTGCATGATTTGCACTAGTTGACTGCATATAATGTAAATAATTTGTCTTTGTGTTATTATAATTTGTAATCGAAATTATTGCGATTGAATCTTAATTTGCGGTGGGTGCAGAGTGGGCGTTGGGAACAGACTGCGGATGCAGGCAGAGGGGCATCCCTCAGCCGCTCTAGGGCTCCCGTTAATTACGACTTCTGATGCCTCTCATTGCGGGGCTAATTAAAAGAAGACCTCGCTTGTGGATTGATTAATAATTAGCGGAGCGTCGATAAGTACGCGTGATTGCGCGCTCTTACCGATTGTGCCGGCGGGCTTCACAATGCCAGCCAAAGGTCGAGCCTCAGTGTGCGCACCACTTCAGAACAAGCCAATAAATAAGGGCCGTTCCACTCTCATATTGAGCTCTCATGTATTGCTGCAGTTCAACTGGTCGCTGCTTCAATAAATTATGACTTAACAGAACCTGATTTACGGTGCTCATAAAAACATTAGCGCACTCAACCAATGCTTGTTCAACACTCGATATGATTATGAATTATTGTCATTGAAAGTTCTTGGGAAGCTTGAGGGGGAGTCCCTGATCTCTTAGCAATAAAATAATTCATGTTTCTCCTATTATAGTCGTTTTTGTACATGGAAATGTTACTTAGGATTTAGAATAGGAGCCTAGAATTAACGTATAGTGTACTGGGCTCGCCTAGGTTTTTCTTATTCATGTTCTTAGCAGTCGATATTTTAGCGTGCGATCAACTTTGTATTCAAAACGATTCGCTTCAAACATCACAGAAGCCTCGGCTTAATGAATTCAACTGTTATGCCAATGCCCAAAAATCTTGGCCTCCAAACAGTTGAAATTGCATTAGAGGTCCAAGCCACAGGGCCCCATTGTTTGCCGAGACATGCGCACCTATAAGACCTGGAGACCTTAAAAACACATCAGCTCAATGTCATTAGGCAGATCGACCCGTCTGTTGTAAATGTGGATCAATCGAAGCAAGAAGATGCAATCGCCATGACTCGAATCGTATTAGAAGATCGTAGATACCGTGAAAGTTTGAAGCAGTCATATAAAATATGCATTGTTGAATTGTTTTCTAGCAAATCTTATTTTTCAATGTTATATGAACTGAAAAGCATTGTCATTTGTACGCTTTAAGTACTTTGTTTGGGCGTTATTTTCATTTACCTGCTGTGATGAAGAAGTGTTTTCTTATTATTGTAATAATTTACTTAGCACCTACTATTGTAGATGAAATTTTCACTTCTTTGCATCACTTAACTGAAGATGACGTGAAAAAGTTTGTAAATTTTTGTATGGAATGTAGTAATAACGAACAGGTTCATCTCTGAATGTTTTGACTGAACAGTGGCTGGTTTTCATATGATGAATATGATTAGTAATCGCGGTTTCATTGTTTGAAATCGGTTTTATCAGATTATGAATTCAAGTTCATTTGTCCTTTTTTAAAACACATTGGTGTGTATATGCTGCAGTGAGCTCGTTGCTTTGTTTTTGTGTGAAAAACTGCCTAATAATTACTCAGGGTAAAAACGGTTAATGGGCGTTCTGAAGCACGCGCAATGAATTTTCTTCTCCGACAACTTGTTCCACTCTACTAATGCATTGTAAATCTTGTTAATACTTGAGGTGTTGCGTAATTCACTTTCAATTAAACTATTCTTTTAACTCCAACGATTTGCAGTTGTTCTCTAACGTTCATGGAACTTAGTTTAAAAAATGTGAGAAGTTCTGTGTCCAAGCAACCGTATTAATATGTTAAGGAGTCGTTGTCTTGCTAGGGACACTTTTTGTGTGAAAGTGCTAACAATCCAGTGCGCTATTCTCGGTACTCACGGGAAAGCGATCATGTTTCGATTATTTTATTTCTTGCCCAAGAATCGTTTGTTTTCGGCTCCAGGGGCAGAAAATCAGCAACTGTCCACTCAGACTCTTACCATACGTAGGCAAAGGTGCGAACGTCCAAAAAGTGGGCATGTAAATCGGAATGGTAAACGAGTGGTATCGGATCTTTGAAGTTAGGCCTACGAGTGGTGAGCATTCTTCAGCATCTCTCGTGCACGAGGAGTGTAGGAACGAAAGATCCTTGATTCCGTATAAAAAATTTGTTTCTTTGAAATGAACAAGTTTTGAGACTTGTAACTTAGACGATATTGCAATTAGTAATTGTATATTGTGAGAGCTATTTTTATTTTGTATCTCTTGAGAAGGAGGGTGCTGAAGCTGCGAGCTGTGAACGTTGAAGCTGCAGGGACGCTCTGTCCTAATTAGTGCTGCTGTGGCTACAAAGGCCCTTCCAACCTTCGCGACTTGACTCACAGAAAGAGAAATGGATTACCGCTTGCTCTTTTAAATGCGACGAGAGCGCCTAATGAGCGTTGCTTCATTGCACGCTATGCTCACATTCCTTTTCCGATTCTTGTTACGACTTTTTCAGGAGCTTGACGAATTCTCCCTTATGTTTACCGAAGATTTCTACTTGTATGAGGACCATCTTATTCTATTAGGTGCCCAAAGAATACGCGTCTTTTGCTGATTTCATACATTGATTTCATAAATTGATTTCATAAATTGTGGGTAAATGATAAAATCAGTGAACAATCCACTGATCAAGAGAAAAATCTCGTTACAACTAAGTCTAGTGGTCACGTTTCTTTCTGTGCCATCGAAGTCTCGTATTTCAATCACCTTCTCTCATCGACTTTTTTGTGTTTGGTGGATTTTTATATGCTTGCCTTTCTGAATTTCGTACTCCTCAATAATGTTATTCATCTCGAATTTTGTTATACTCTTTACCAAGGGATTTCAGCATAAGCTATTTTATCCAATGCTGGATTTTTATCGCAATTCCTGGTCCCGGTTCTACAGTGAGACTTGCTTTTGGTGCTTGCGTTCAAAGCGGTGCCACATCGTTGCTTCACTCAGAATTGCGTTAGATCAACAAACGCTGTTATTGTTGCTCTGTTGCAGAGCAGCTGCAAAATGTCCCAAACGTCAGTAATTATGCAAATGTTACGGCTCCAAAATTCATTGGGCAGAAACGGTGCGTTCGCATAAGACCCAGTGACGCAGTTAGAGCATTTCCGTCTTCCTCTTCCGGCACCTGGGGAGACGAGCACTGCGTTGTGCCGACGTGGCAAATTTTTACTCCTCGAAAATACCTCAATGGAAGTTCATACTTAAACGGTAACTCTAACTGGTTTTTATCATTTGCATGCTTTTTAAGGTTAAGTACATGGATTTTATGTGTCATAATTTTAAGAATTTTGTGTTGATTTTGCATATATTTGTAAAATGTTACAGTGCACTTCGTGCTTGTCCTCGTTAGTGCACCTTGCAAATGTATGCTCCCTAATGATAATTTTAGCCGCTCACCGCAAAAGCAGCCACATTTGTAACACGAAGCTCTTCTGAGTTTAGTTGTTTAATTACATAGGTCTTTTCTTTAAGCAAACATGGTTCGTGTGTCTTCGATACGTCATTGATCGATTTCATTAATTTATTTTGCCTCATTAACTTCCCTAAAAAATGAATGATGAATTTGACTGTCATGTAGACGTCTTTCAGCCTTTAACGAGTAACTGTACTGGTCTAAAAAGGTAAGTTTAATGATATCGATAATACAAACTGCATTTTTTCCGTAGATGTTTAGTTCTGCAAGCATTTAAACAATCCCTCCCGATTTCCTCTATTTTCTTGGTACGTTTCTCGGTTTATTTTTTCCTTATGACCGTACAAAACAGAGTTGTGGAGTTAGAAGAATATTTTGCAGCTCTGACTATACCAATTTAGAATTATGTGACTCTGACTCTACCTTATTTGAAAAAAACCGATTCCTTGAAACATGCGATTTCACCGACTCTGAGTTCACAACCTTGCTAGTAATGTTTATCAGGTATGATAGCTATGAGTGCGATGTATGTATACAAAGATATTAAATTATCCCAAGCCATGTATAGTATGCAGTCGTTTACTATGTGTTGTAACTTGAATTTATATAATGTGTTGGCAATATGATGTGAATTATTTACTTCCATTTTTAATCAGTTGTACGTATAATTTATTTAAAATTGGACTCGGAGTCTCTAAAATATGTTGCGACTTCGACTCCACCATATCTGGAAAAACAGACTCTTGCTCCCCCTTGAAACATGCGACTTGACCAACTCGGACTCCAACTCCTCGAAGTCTTTTCTGCCATTTTAATGTACAGAATTCTTAGTGGCTTGCTCTAGATACTGATCTTTTTCTTTCTAATGAAAGGAACTTTCTATGTAGTAGAACGAAAAATGCAGTTGCGGAATTTTTACCGTGATTATTTTGAAATTTTTCTTATCGAGGGGATTTTTAGTTAGTCAAAGCATTTCATTTCCGTTGTTTAGGTACGCTATCTAATTGACTAGTTATAAGATCATAGTAATGAAAGTGAATCTCTGAATATTGTTATGATTTCTGAAAAAAGTTCTGATGTAGGAGAACGAAGAAATTCTGCATGATACCTAGTTATGATATTTTTTAGGCATTGGTTGAAAAGCTGACATTCGAGACGGCTTCAAATCTGAAGACGTTAAGTTGCTCGGGTCACTTTATAAGCCCTTCTAGCTCGTGACGATGACTCTACTTTGCGTGAGGGCTGTACATTTAGTCCTGGAAATACAACATTAATGCTATGTAACAGTGTAGGACCTCCTTACTTTCCTTGGTGTAGCACAGAGTGATGTATTTGTTCTTACCTAGCTCTGTATATGTGGATTGTTCTCGCTTACTAGTCTTTTCCTGTTAAGGCGCCGAGCTGTCAACGCTTAAGCGTAGTACGCTTTTCTCTCTAACGCTGAGCTTCTCATTTCCAAGTCATTTTGGCATCATTATAGGAGTGATCAAAGGCTTCTGGCCATTTTGCAGAATAATGTTGGACGCTCTAACAGCAAGCGATACGGGCCTCTCCGTCATCTCATCTGTGAACTTTAATCTGACTCCTGTGCTCATTTCTGTGG